>VZUI01048903.1:22354-89145 GCA_013401135.1 Cettia cetti | reverse complement strand
GATCAGAGAGATCCAAAGCTGCTCCAGAGTGTCCAAAGGAGGGAGCCGGGGCTGGGGCAGGGTCTGGAGGGGCCACCCGAGGAGCGGCTGAGGGCACTGGGCCGGCACAGCCGCAGCAGAGGAGCTGAGGGCAGAGCTCAGGGAAGGAGGGAACGGCTGGAGGGGGAGGTTTGGGATGGAGAGCAGGGAAAGGTTCTCCCCACAGAGGGTGCTGGCACTGCCCAGGCTCCCAGGGAATGGGCACGGCCCCGAGGCTGCCAGAGCTCCAGGAGCCTTTGGACAGCGCTGCCAGGGATGCACAGGGGGGATTGCTGGGGACTCTGGGCAGGGCCAGGGGCTGGACTGGATAATCCCAGTGAGTCCCCTAAACTCAGGATATTCTGATTCCAGATGAAAGCCAAGCACACCCCACACCCAGAGCTGGTCAAACAGTCTGTGCTGTGCCACAGTGCTGGGTTTGACAGGGTATAGAGACACCTGAGTTGCTACCAATGGACTCAGACACCCAAGCTGGAGCCCCCAGGCTGGTGCCAGACCTGCTCCCTGGGGCTGAGCTCCTCTTCTGGCACTGGCACAGGCAGACTTGGCCACAGAGAGCAATGCCCGGACACACATGCCCTGCTCCACTCTGCAACCACCCACGAGGCATGGGCTCTTCCTGGAGAGCACTCTGCACTGCTGCAACAGCCACAGGCTAAAGACAAAGAAGTGAATGTGGATGATGTGACCCCAGAGAGATCAGGATTCAGTCATTCTCAAGCTACCAGAAGAGACAGAAGATGACTTCGTCAATTCCAGCTGAAATAGCTGGATTTAAAGAAATGAAATTTGTCAGTTCATTAGTGTGTAACATAAGAATGAAAAATGCATTTCTAATTCCTGATCCACTAATCCACAATCCGCTGATCTGCAATCCCCAGAGTCCCCAGGGAAAGAAAAGAAATCCACAGCAGCCTTATAGTATCTCTCCACGACTTCTGGTCAGGTCCTGCAGAGAGACCTCAGCTACAGAGCCTTCCTCCCAGTACAAAATCCACCTCAGCAAACTTACTGCCATCCTAGGGGGGCTCAGGGCTAACAAAAATCAAACTGCAATTATCAGAGTGAGTGAACACTGGATGTTTGGTGAGGTGCTGGGTATGATGTCCCAGAAGTCAGCTCAGCTCCCCACAGATCTGCAGGATCAGCTCACTTCCAGCAGAACTCCCTCTTGTCAGGACAGTTAGCAAGCTCCCAGTCATCTTCTTAACTGGGAGGGCTGCTACTGCACCACAGGAAGGGGTACTGGTGCTTGTGAAAAGCCTATCCTGGCTGCATCTGCGAGATGTCCCCTGTACCTTCTTCCCGGCTGAGGGACCCATGGTTGCCATTTGTTATCCAGTTTGCTCCAGCCAGACCAGCTCAGTGCACACACACCTGCTGAGCAAACGTAGTGGTGGGCCCCCCAGCCACGTCCACACCTTAAATCATGATATCCACAGCCAATTTCAACTTCCCACTCCAAATCCTTCCTTAAATTATTCTCAACACTCAGCCCCATTCAGCGGCCTCAGGGGGAGGCACCCACAGCCCTCTCTTTGGCACATGGGCTATGGCAGCACAACCTGTGCACAGAGGCCAGACCACAGCAGTGAGCAGCAGGTAGGAAACTGGGAATCCCCTGGGGCTGCCACCACTGCCCTTGACCATCCCCTTCACGCCCTCTCCAAACAGAAGTGCTGACATAGCTGGAGAACAGATCTGGATTTGCCTTTGTAAAGCAACTTTGCCTGCACTTGCTTCATCTCCCCAGCTCCAGAGCTGCTCAGGACTTGCTGACCATGAAAGCACCACCATGAGCAATAAAGCCAGTTTGCACAGGGAGGACTTGCTCCCAAAACATGATGGGAAATTCTTCTTTCTGCAACACCTTTTCCACCTCCTGTCCAGCAGAAAATGCTGTAAGTGTCGGTGTCTACAGACCCCAGAAATATGCACTAATGCTGAGGCCACCACACATAAGACGACCTGGTGTTTCTTCATTCCTCCCTTCCCTCTCACGGGCAAGGTTGTGAAACCTGAGGAAACTGTGCAGGTTACACATGAAGCAGGAAGCCAGGGCAGAGCCCAAACCCCGTTCCACTCCCACACCTCCACATTTCCAAGTTTTTTGGAGCATGCCTCAAAACGTTCCCCTCCTCCCTGCTCAGCTCTCTGTGCAGGGACAGGAGAGCCATCGTGCACAGCTGCAGGAGGCTCGAGGCAGAAATAGCAGCTCATTACCCAAGCACATCCCTGCAAGGACCCTGACATGCCACCAACCCTCCCTCACCCCGACCCACACCTGGGCCACCCCCGCCCTCCTCCAGCCACAGGTCCCACCGGGAGGGGACAGCTCGGGGCTGGCGCTGCCAGGTGACATCTGTACGTCTCCCCCTGAGCTCTTTGTGCCATTTGAATTGATCCCCAGGTGCTGCCAGGGTAGGACCAAGCCCTGAATCCACTGCACTCTTGAAGGTTTCAATTAATCATAAAGCCAATTCCATTTTTGGCTCCATCTGTCTTTATTCCTTCAGGGACTAATAATGCCTCACTGTGTGTTTTCACACACTAGCTGAACTGAAATTAAGACAGATTTCAATATGAAGTACCTGAGAAGAAAATGCATTTTTAAAAAAGAAATCTCAGAGTCGTTACTGTTCTCAGCTTGGAAAAACACCTTGTTAAGTAAAAGCAGTGGGGTATTAATTCGGAAAGCAACTCAGGTGAGTTTCTGCTAGGTGCAAGACATGCAAACAAACTACAACCATATTTAGGGGTTTTTATAGCAGAGTATGTACAGAAATATGACACAACCTGCTTCCACAAGGAGAGGAGGAACATGCAGAGGAGTTCACACAAGCTCCCATATGCAGCCTCTGAGCAGAGGGATGCTGGCAGCAGCAACCCTGCTGCACCAGGCATGGACCAGAATCCAGAAACCCTCTCCAACCCTCCCTGTTGCACTGACAGAAATAAAACCCAAGAGATAAAACCTAAGAACCCTTGTGGTTCATCGTGTATGGCAGATTTGAGCTGCTCAAGGCTTAGGGAAACCTCATTTACATGTCAGCACACCATTAGCACCTGAGTTTTGTGCTCCTTCCTCTGCAATCCTGCCATGGGGCCTTTCCAGCCAGTCAAGCCTGCATGTCCACTTCAATAAGGCAATTCCCATCTTCATCTGGTGAGTTATACAAAACAACAGGCCTAATTATTGATCTCTGCAGATGCAGCTAAGGATTAATGACCTGTCCTTTGGAACTGCCACTGCAGGGCTGTGCCCGTCGTGCCCTGGCTGTCAATCTGGCAGCACCAGCGCATTCCCTCCCTCCTCACCCACATGGAGGTGTTGTCCCACAGGGTGACAGCCGAGGCTGGGATACCCAAAGCCAGCTTCAGGATGAATAACAGAAGGGAACAGCTACGGTGAGCACTGGGAGGGAATAACTGAGGGAGTCATGACTGTGGAAAGCAGCAGTTACAGGATGTTAGGCATGACCCACATTTCACCTGGGGTCCAGCTAACACCACCTCACTGCAGGCAGAGCCCTTCCTCTCTCCCAGCCCCTGTGTTTGAGGCATTGAGAAAAAAAAAGGAGAGACAGTCTGGAAAGGATGGTTGCAAGAAATTATACGATGTGCTCTGCGTTGAATTCATAAGAGACATGAGACGTGAGACGCGCAGAGTGCTGAGGGGCACGAGGCTTCTGATGGAAGCCAAGATCCTTTGATGGCAGCCTTCTGGAACTGGCTGCAGTACCTTGGAAACTCATTAAATGCAGCAGAAAGGATAAGTGACGTACATCTATTGATGCTCTGAGCAGCAAATTAGTTTTCAAATCTATTCACGGCTCCTGCAGTGGAATTCAGGGGCCGAACCTCGGTGGGAAGCGGCTGGGAGAGTATTTCTCCAGCTTGTGTGGGGACTCCCAGCTGCCCTCAGGGCAGGGGCTGTCACTGGCCCAGATCCCCAGGGACATCGGGTGGCCACAGACAGCTGCCCTGTGCATCAGTGCTCAGAGGGCTGCATGGCTGTTTAGGCAGCCAAGCCAGAGAGTCACCCCCCCCCCGCCCAAAACATGCCAGGCTGCTCCGAGGGCCTCTGCTGGACATCTCCTTTCAAGCAGAAAAAAGATCATCTAAAATAAAGGGACATCAAAATCCAGCTCACAAGAAGACACAGAATGTCAGCACCTGAGGGAAGAGCAAGTAGTTAACAGTGATGAGGAGTTTCTTCAGAAAGATATAATTTCCAGTAAGCTGTTGTTTTCTCTCATCATCCCGTTCAAACACCTGGAGAGCCCTGAAGCAGCTGAAGTTGGCAGCAATCTGGTGGAAGGCCTGAGGAACTGTCTGCATGGATGAATAATCACTTGTTTCAATGAATCTTTAAGCACATGAATAGACAGATGAGAGAAAACTTATCAAAGCACTGTATTACGGGAACAGGTAGGCTGGAAGACGTCAACCTGGAAACGAGGTTGATCCCTCTTCAGTCAGGACAGCCAAAGGCCATTCTTGGATGCCAAGGGAGCCTGCAGTTGCTGGTTTGTTTTATTTTGCCTCCTATGAAAGCTCTGCTGCCCTCTCCTCACCACAAGGAGAGCAGTGGAGGAGAAAATATGGCTAAATCCAGAAGAGAGGCCACAAGAGGCAAGGGCAGCCCCCCAACATCCCTCTGATAGCCCAGTTCTGCCAGCTGGCAATGAAATCCAACAAAAGCCACCATCAGGAAGGAGGAGGAGGGTGCAGACAGCAGGACCTACAGAGGAAGAGATGGGATCTGCATCCTCCCATAGACAATGGCTGCAATCATGAGGGTCAATGCTGTTCACCCCAAACCCTGCTGGGAGCAGCTTCTCAATGAGGCTGGATCATGCATTTCCCACTCCTGTTGTTCACCTCCCAGTTATCCCTTTCTATGTTCTACTCAAGCTCCCTTCTGAAACACACAACAGTGGGTTGCCACAGCCTCCTGCACACCCTGAGCAAAGAGCAGATGCAGATGCCTCCTCTTGGTGAGTCTTTTGCATCTATTGCTTGGAGGGAATGTAGAGAACATGCCAAGACCTGGGAAAGTCACAGCAGGTCGGGAAAATAATGTGGGTGTTCAGGGAGGAAAATCTTTGAAGCCTGTGAAGCCATTAGCAGAGTGTACAGGCTGTAGTAAAAAGGATAAACAGAAAACATAGGATCACAGAATCATTTAGGCTGGAAAAGACATCCAAGATCATCAAGTCCAACCATTAATCTCACACCACTGTGTTCACTGCTAAACCGTGTCCCTAAGTGCCAAATCTGCAAAGCTTTTCAACCCCTCCAGGGTTGCTCCAGTACTTCACAACCCTTTCAGTGAAAAAAATTCCCTAATCTAAACCTTCCCTGGCACAACTTGAGGCTGTTTTCTCATGTCCTATTGCTTGTTACTTGGGAAAAGAGACCAACCCCCGCCTGGCTCCACCCTTCCTGCCAGGGAGTTGTAATAGAGCAAGAAGGACAAATAAATAGTGGCTGAAAAGACAGAGACATGTTGTGTCCAGCTACATGTTGTGTCCAGAACCACATCTGCACTGGGAAACAGCAAGTTTGGGCTGGGTTTTTTTGGCAGAAAGTGCTTAGGTAACCAGCCTGAACATGTATTTTAAATGGAAACCACCACAATAACTCAAAGGCTTTAGCAGAGAGCATTTACTAAACACGATGAGACAGAAACAACATGTTTTATATAATGCATGAACTGGCTGTGATGAGTCTTTCCCTCCCTGCTGAAGCTCTGCTGGAGCAGCTTCCTGGTGCTCCCCACACCTGTCACAGCCCTGGGCAGCACTGGCTGTTCTGTGGGACTGTGTTTGCAGAGCAGAACACCTCCCACAGCTCTCAGAACATCAGCAGCTGAGGCCTGAGGAGACCCTGCAGGCTCGGGAAGCACTCACTGCTGTCTGAAGGACACAGGAGGACAAGGCCATAAGGCCCAAGGCCTGAGCCCAGGGAAGTGGGAGAAGCCAGCAGAGCCCAGTGCTGGGGGAGGTGTGTGGGAGCTCACTGCCTGTGTGGGATGTGAGGCAAAACACCCCCATTTCATCCTCACTGTGTCACCTCTGTGTCCTCTCACAGCACCAGCCCAACACAGAGAACTCACTCCAGAATTCCCATGTTTTACAGAAAGGACAACGTCCTCGGCCTAGACCCAGTCCCTCGGGCTGAGGCCAAGATGTCCATCCCACCTTGTCCACTCTCCAGCAGCTGCAAGCCCCTGGGGAAAACACACCTGGCACCTGACCCCACCCTCTGCCACTTCCACCCATCAGCATTGCCCCAAAAATTTCTCCCCTCAAACCCAGGAGCAAACCTTGGACTCCTTGTCTTCCTGAGAGCACAAGGATGGCAGTTTACTCTTTAATTGTTAATTACACTTCCTTGTTAGATTTCAGAGGCTGAAAAATGTTTAGGGATTTATTCTTCTGTGTAATTAACCACAATGATGAAACACCCATTTATACTGCACTGCAGTTTTTGTTAAGGTTATTCATAATGGGGAAAGGCTAAATAGGTTGAGTTCATTATCATTACAGAAAAAAAATTGAGGTGACCCAATCAAATTAATTTGAAATTAAGTGCAGTGAGGCTGATAACTCCACACAAGTCAGGAGTTCAAATAAAAAATAGAGGAGACAATCTACAAAGCAAGAAATTATAAGCAGTCAAGAAGTGGAGCTGGAATTATTGCAACTGGGAGATGGCAAACACATGGTGTGGGCAAACAGGGCCACTGAAAATATCAGGGAAAGTGGATAAAGAGATGGGCAAATACTGCAGGATGTAAAAGGAGAAGCTGGAGGAGGAAGGGATGAAGATGGATTGGAAATAAATGGGTAGGGACAGTGCTTGTTAAGCTAACCAGATTTATTTCTCTGCACAGAAATTCTTATGTCCTTACAAGACAGCATTGAAGCAAGGTCTTTAATTTTACTTTTCCCAGGTTTATTGCTTGGGCCTCAGTGTTATTTAGTACCAGTGAGCACCAACCAGTTTCAGTGCACAGCTGGACCTAACTCAAACCCCTTAAATCTGGTGGTAGCTCTTTCCGCTTGACAGAGGCGTCCTGGAGGAGCTGCTGCTTCTCCAACAGAGCTGGGAAGTCTTGTGCTCTGGGAGGATGGACTTATGGACAGAGCAAGGAGACAGCATTCCCACATCCCTCTTCCCTCAGAAATGACAATGGAAAAGCAGAACTAAAACCAGGTGGACCCCACGATGCTGAGCTCTGTTGGACACCCCAGTACAGCAGGAGGAAACAAAGCCCATCACTCAGGGAGCTCCTCTGAGGCTTCTCTTGAGAAGCAAACACATGTTTTGTGCCTCCCTTGGCTTTACCAAGGTGGAGCAAGCTCTGAACGAGGCTCGGAGCTGGATAACACAAATAACGGTGAATGGGATATTCAGGATGCACATAGTCATCTTTTCAGGGGTTTAATCTCTGGGAAACATCTAAGACAATCCATGGAAAACTCTTGTGTGTTGCTACAGGATCATGCTTCAGTTATCATCAGTGATTAGTTTACTCCCAAGCCTTTACCAAGTCCTGTGACATTATTTTAACACTCAGGGCCAAAAGGGAAGGGTGAGAGCCCAGCAGTGCTGAGCTTGTGGGCAGAGGCTGTGCTGGGACTGTCCCATGCCCTTCCAGGACACATGGCAAATGTCAACTTGGACCATCAGTGGGATATCCTTGTCCCTGGCCACCTCATTGGATAGATTTTTAAAGGCCTGGCCAAAATGCCACAAGTCTCTCACTGCAGCTGCCCAAGTGGCTGCCCTACCAGTTGCCCACTTTGGCCAGGCCAAAATCTCACCTCCTATCGAGCCTTCTGCCTTGACCCCCTGAAATACAAACTGCTTCCCTTCGCCTTGAAGGTCCCACAGCTTAACTTCTCTCCATCCTCACCTCCAACTCACCCCTAAGCGCACGGGGAGCATTTGGGATAAAGCTTCAATAAGGCGTTCAACATAAATTATTATTCCCCTTCTAAACGGATTACAAAAATCCTTTTATTACAAAATACTAAAATGTTCAAATTATTGGTGTGGAAAAGCATTTCCTGTAGGTAAAGTTTTCAAAAATGGAGGTTTTAATCACAAGCATAATCCTTTCTGGCTAACATTTCCAGTCTTGTGAAACATGGAGATACAGATTGCACAGAGGCCTGGCTGTGCCACGAACAAAGGGAGATGCTGCCTGTAAATAGCTCAGAGGACATCAGAAGACACTTCTCTCATCAGCAATCTTTTTTAGCTTAATATAGCTCCTCTTTGCATAAAACATTGACATTTTTGTAATGTTTGGACCCAATGGTGCGAATGCTGATTGTCATGCGAAGATACTGGAGTGTACCTTCAAAATATGCAGGAACATTTTACAGACAGCAGTTTCACTTGCCTCCGAAATGCTGGATCTTAATATTTCATACTTATATATATTTAAATGTTAGTACCACAGGATAAATGCTAACATGCTTTTATGCTAATGCAATCACTGGAAATCCAGATAATGCTGTGTATTGGCATATACTGTTAGTGAATTATGGATACCTAAATGTACAACCCCACATGCCTAGCAATTATTTTTGTTAGTGCATTTAACTTTTATTTGCAATCAGAGCACTTGAGGATTGTTCAAATGAAGTTTGTTTTTGCAAACTGCTGAATGGAAAAACATTTTGTTAAGGGCTTAAAAACAGTAAGAGTGTGATGAGGTTTTAGACTTGCAATAAGGGCACTGCTCAGAGAACTCCACCAGATGGAACAATGTTTGATTTGGTCACAGATTCAGCAATTAAAACCCAAATGCCTGAAGTGAAGGACATATAAGAGAAACATGAGATGAAACCTTGATTTCCTCCCTGTCAGGTGAAGAAATCTGCCTCTCCTGTGGCAGAGGCTCACAGAGGCAGATGGGTGCCAGGAGGTCAGGTCCTGGCAGCTGGACCCTGGGACACTGTGCCCAAGGTCCAAATCCTGCTGTGCTATGGCTGCTTTTCAAGTCTGCTTCAAGCCAAATAAATAGGAGCAATATCAGGAGAAATCCTGAGCTGGCCCTGTTGTGCCTTCTCCTCCTCCTGCCTTTACTGATCCAAGTCTTGGCCAGCCCCCTGACGTGTTGGCTGAAGATGCTGATCCCCTGGAAAACCCTTTTATTCCAATGGGCTTCCAGCACAGCCAGAGCTCTGAGCCAGGTCCTGGCAGGACTGTGTGCAGGCAGGACCTGGATGCTGCAGCTGCCTGTTCCATTCCTTACCTGCTTCCCTACCTGAGCAGAGTTAAGAACAATGCAAATCTGGAGAAGAGCTGGGTATTTCTGAGAGCTGAATAGTTCTGGATGTGACCCAGGCACATCCAGAATAGCTCTGTGTCCAATGGTTTCCTCCTGTGTTAAACACTGGTCCACAGACAATGCCAAACTCCCTCTTCCAGACTGAGCTGTACCAGGAGTTACTGACCTGCCATGCCAGGCTCTGGAGCTGCTATCATCATGCCCTAATTTCCCTCTGGGAACGTTTGCCTGGCTTGAAACCGCTGGCCTGAGCCAGCGTAGCTGAAGAGACCTGGGAGGTGGCTACAGACCCATTTGGTGAGCAGCAGACCATTGCCTCTTCCCAGGCTCAGCATCCAGCACAGGATCTGACACCAGCCCCAGGCACACAAGCACAGAGGAGATCATGTCCCTGCAGCCCAGCGAGCTGTGACACCTCTGGGAATTTACTGGAAAGCACTACCACCTCTCTAAGGCTCCCAGGAACAACCATGAGGGAAGGAAATAAACAACAAGCCCTCAGAAAAAACACAAAATGCTGTGTGAAGTACCTGAAATGCCCCCAACAGTTTAACTAGAGCATGGAGTAAGCTGAGAAAATGTATGAACAAACGAAATAAGCAGTGAGCACACAGTGGACAAGTTGGCATGTAGGTGTCTACTGAGAAAGCTTAAGCACAGCAAGGGGAAAAAAAGCAAACTCATACCAAGGCATAATATCCCTCACATTTTGGAACAGAGCTCTCAAACAATGTATCATCCAAGCCACTCCAAATTACCATCTGCCAGAATGTTCTTCAAAGAAAAAAGGTCCACAAGTTTGCAAAGAAGCAGCTAAATGTTGACATATCAGATGAGAAGTTCTCTCCAAAGATTTTTGCACTTGAGTGAGAAATACTACACAAAAGTGTGACTCTTGTGGCCACTGCTACACTGTCATGTACCATGAGACTATGATTTTTTGGAGTCTTTACCATGTCATGCCTCTCCAGGTACACCTGGAGAGAAGCTCTTTAACTGCCCCTGTCATTTCACAAGTTACCTGCAAAGGTTTCCAGACCCTCTGCATGATCTTCTCTGTAAGGAATATATAATTAGGAGTCCACGAGCTACTAAAGAACCCCAGCAAACCACTCCAGTATTGTTTCAAAGATTGAGATACACCAGAATATGAAGAGCAGGTGTTGTTTCTGATGCATCTCCATTTCATCACTAAGTCAGGCTCTGTTTCAGACTAGAAGCTGGATCCTTTCCTGGTATAAATCTGGGTACCTGCTCCTCTCCACGAGGCCCCATCACTCCACACATGCTGAGGGCCAACTGCATTGCATACGAGATTGCCAAATAAATGCAGGTCTGTGGACCATGTGTTAGACTAAGCCATAAATAATTTATGATGCTGGAGAAGGTGACTGTATTTTTAGGTGTAGAAATATGCAGATAAAACAGTCTTGACCTTCAATTTTCCCTCTGCACTTCGGATCCTGAAGTTTGAGTCCATCCAATGCATTTCTAAAGCCTCTGCACCTCTGAATGTGCAACACATCCCCTGCAAAGCCTCAAAACTCATAAATCAAAAAGGGGACACCAAGAAAACCCATGGAGCTAACAGGACACCTCCTGCAACACTGATACTGCCCCAGCATTAGGCAGAGCAGGTCAAACATCCTGCAGGTCAGTCTCCTTCAGTCTCCTCTGGATTCTGGCTGCTGACCCTATTCCTGACCCCACATCTAATCAATACCCCTTTTATGTCAGAGGCGCATGTCCATGGGGCCAAAACCACACCCTAAACACCACAGGAGATGCTCAAATCAGCACTTTGCCATCCTGAAGCAGCCCAGGATGAAGGAAGAGCAAGGACAAAGGTGTTCACTGGGGTGCTTGTAACTGTACCCTCCTTCACATCTTCCCCCAGAGAGGGCTGTCAAGGGGAGAGAAGGAGAATTTTTTCCCCCCTTGGACTTTGTACAAACAAGGAGCCCAGAGAAATTAAGAAACAATCATAGATTTGACACCACATTACTTCTGGGTATGTCCAATGAACAAGATGAGGACATACTGAGGAGAAGGGGTAATGGGTGCTGCAAGGGCTAGGCAGGGGACAAGACAATTTTGTGATGTGTCACAACACAGCTGTCAGTCTCTGCTATCAGAAATAAACCAAGAGAGGTGAAGAGAGGCACGGAGCCCAGCTGAGGGCAGGTCTCACCTGGACAGGGCAGCTCCCAGGACAAAGGCAGCATGTTCCTTCAGCGAGGCCTCGCTGCTGTTCAGCCCCTCGATCACCAGCTGGAGCCCACCCATGGACAGGAAATCCTTGGCATTGTCCACCTGGGAGAGAGCAGGTCCTGTCAGTGCAAACCTCCAGCCTGTGGAGAGCACCTCCCTTCACACCCAGAGCATCCCTTCCCTCCTGCTCTAACCAGCACGGAGCTTGAAAAGGAATGAAAGATTCCAAGGGAATGGCTGTGGCTGAACCATGCACAGTCCTGCCCACGAGCAGCGATGTCATGGCTGCACAGGCACGGTGTCCTCGTGGGAGGACATTGTCACTCACAGAAGGCATCACTAGAAACTCAAATACTTTGATTATAGCTTTCAAAACTGCTCTTGACACGTATTTCGGTAATTCAGGTGGTGTCAAAATCTCAGTACAGCTGCTGATGTCAAAAAACTCCAGCTCTTTGCTCTCCCCTAAGCAGGCCTTTACTGGGGACCCAGGGAATTGCATGATTTGCAAATGCAGTTAATTAATTAATGCTGTAATTGTAGCACCAGGAGCCAGTGATGTTTAGGAGCCTGTCAGCACCAACAGGGTGCACAGGTGGCATTGGAGTGAGGAGCATGGGCAGTTCTGGGAGTTCTGGGAGTTCTACCAACAACTTCTCTTGGACAAGGAAAGAAAAAGCCAGTCCCTGCTTGGAGGGGTCAGCCAGGAGCTTCCACAGGGAGCAGCTCCACAATGACTTTTCTAAGCAAACAGTAATGGATTAACTGCCCAGGAGGGAAAAGTTTACACATTAGTGGGGATTCATCAGCCTCTGGCTCTAAGTGGATCAGGGGCTAGCCAGGCACAGTCCCAGCAGGCATCTGCTCTTGGAGAGGAGATCAGAAAAGGCTCTGAGTGCTCACAGACAAAATTTAGAGAAACAGCACAATGTACTTCAAGTACAAAATTCAGCCAAAGTCAAATCGATGCATTTTGGTATTCAATGGGGTTTTTTTCAGTTTAAAAGGGGATCTGATGAATGCTCAGAACTGCCTGCACAGAAAAATCAGGTTTAGAAATTCGACATTTCTCCTCCCTGAAAGACAGGGAGACAACAGCAATCGTTGGCAGAGAGAATATAAAAATGAGTTATCAGCAGGGCAATCTCACCCCCGATGGGGTGGGACAGGACAAACACCACAAGCCGTGCAGGGCACGTGGGACACTCTTCCAGTCAATGACTTCATGCTCAGTGTTATATTTATCTCAACCATGTACCTTCAGCAAAATTGGCCCTAAGTCAGATATTTCAGGTATCCAGGAGAAGGAAGAAGCTTTGTGTCCTACAGGTCTGTCGTTACCAACCAAAGCAGGACCTGGGGAGCTCCAGCTCATCTCTGCTCCCCAACAGGACAATACCCACCTGTCCCTCTGCAAAGCTGTTCTCCGCAGGTCTGCTGGGGCTGATTCAGGATTTGCAGCAGCTTTTGTATCCTTTCAGATGCTGCTCTTTTAACTGTTCCCTATAAACCAGGCCTGCCAGATCTCTCACTTTTCTGCAGACCCATCTTTGTCTACAAAGACATCTGTGCAGCAACCCAATTTCAGCTGCCAGTGGGTCCTTTTATTACTCAGCCTCTGTAAAAACTGGTTTGGTGCTGGAATCAGACGTTGACTTCTGCACGAGAGAGAATGTATGGACAGGCAGGAGTTTGCATCCAGCACCTGGTGTGGTAAAACCAGCCAGTGCTGCAACCTCAGCAGCACCAGAGTCCTTCATGCTGCCCCAGCGTCAGTGAGACATCACAACTGCAGAATACAAATTGTGCTGTAAAGCTTATTCTGAAGATGTGTTTATCTTTTTTAAACAGAGTTTGTCATGAGAGCTCCTTCCCTCACTTACCATTTTAAAACCAACAAAATCCCCAAACTTAAAAACTTGAAGGTATTAACCTCTCTGGGGAGCAGTGGATGCTGTGAGGCAGCAGCTCCTACCTCGCTTCAGTCCACTGAAATCGGCACAGAAGAAAAACCAAAGATCAAAAGAGCTCTTGAGTAAAGTACACAGGCAAAGCAGGCGAGGGGAGGGATGGGAGAAGAGCAAATATGACAGCAGTTATTCAGGGAGCAGGTTGGAATTGGAGGAGAAAGAAAATAGGGAGGGAAGGTGAGAGAGAAAATGTTAGAAAACAAGAGCGAGGGAAAGCAGCATGTCAACCGCATGCAATGGAGAGGAAATTAGCAGAGAGAGATGGTGTAGCATGTCAGAGGAGAGGAGAGAGGAAGATAAGCAGAGTAAATAATTGAGAGAAAGAGCCTGCAATGCCTGAGAACGGGTCTTGGCTCTGCACACTGCTGTGCAAGCACCGTGAATGCTGTTTATGAGTTACGCTCTGCCCTCTCCACATTTGCATTTGGGTTTTATGCATTACAGACAACCCAGAGAGCCAAGCCCTCCTGCTCCTTCTCCAAGACGGGCTCCCAAACATGCCAAGCTGAATCGTGGCTGAGGAGAAGCAAACCAGAGCTGGCAACCAAAAGCTGAGCAAACGCAGAGCCCTTGGGCTGACTCTTCAGAAGCAGGAGGGAGCATCTCCCCGGGCTGGGCACTGGCCACGGCTCCCACGGCACACTGCGAGGCACGAGCTGCCCCACACGGCACGAGCTGCCCCACACCCACTGCTCCGGGGGCCCCCTGACCGAGACACAGAGCAGGGAGCAGCCTTTGCTTGCACGCCCTCCAGGGCATGGCATTTTCCACTCCACGGGGCATCCCGTGCCCCGGAGGAAGCAGCAGGATGGCCGGGGGCTGAACAGTTCTGAAAAGCCATGGCACGGTACTGCTCTGATGGAGGCTGGGGAAGGTGGGACCAGAAAAGTGGCCCCACACGTGGCCTGGGCCACCCACACCTGCAAGGATCCCCTGCTCCCACGGCACGGCACAGCTGTGACTCACTGCAGAGGAGTCCTGACAGTTCAGCCAGCCCTTCCAGGGTTATGCGGCACAAGCGTCCTTTGGCTGCTGTTCAGTAATTACATTAAGCCAGTGCTGCTAAAGTCAGTCCCAAACGGAGATAATGCTCTGGATGCATTCAACTGACTGGAAGAAGAAAGAGGAGGAAAAGACATGCTGGCTTAGAGACAAGTCATATTTCTTATCAGCTTCCTGCCTGACGAGAAGGTGCTGCCCAGCCATCTGCCCCGACAGCGCGGGCACAGAGCAGCGCTGTGATCGGCGCACAAAGAGCCTCTGTGCTCCCGCCAGCCTCCTGCCATTCCCCCTCTCTGACCCCTTTGATGCTGCATGTGCTTCCCTTTGATGCTCCAGTCCCTGCTCCTCTCCCATTCTGAAATTGTTTGCCCCATCCTGTGCTGCAAGGATTTTCTGCTGGAATAGTCCAGAGTTATGCTGGAATCCAAAGCATCCCAGGGCATTTGGGGGTTGCTTTTTAGCACTGGCCTGATGCTCTGGCACCCTTAATCAGGCAGTTAATTAGCCCTGAGTAAAAATATGAGGCTCTTAGGGTGCCCATTGTTCACAGTTATTCTCTGAGTCACACAGATGCAGTCAGTGACACAAAAGCAGGGAGAACAAACAGCAAGGAAGCCTCTGCATGCCCACAACGGCAATTCAGAGTGGAAATTCAAGACAAAGAGCCCTGGAAATAGCACTTCTATCAGCTGGCATGTAGACTCCCTCTCTCACAGCAGCAACACTTCAGCTACCTGCCCCCAAAATACCACATTTGGTTCAACAAGTGCTGTTCCAGTAAAAGGGCTTTGCACCGGCACCTCCCAAGAGTTGTCCCATTCACCCTCTGAAATGACAAAATGCCACTGGAAACCCTCTCAGTGCACTCCAGGCTCTCCCAGTCACTGGGGAGGGAGAAGCCAAGTCCCTTCCCACACAGCAGAGCAGAGGCTGGATACCCAGACACCCTCCCAGGGGTGGCAGCAAGGAAGGCACCAAGGAAGGCACCAAGCCCAGGGGAGCAGAGCTCTGTGCCTGCAGCTGCATCCAAGGGGAGGTAGGAATGTGTGAGCTGAAAGCAGAGCAAGAGAGATCAGAGGGAGGGAGGAAAAGTGTGAGCACAAACCCGAGGAAGCGAGATGCCAGGAAATATGTTCACCCTCACACAGAGCTAATTAGCGCGGCAAGGCTCTACATGCCACTGCTTACTCACACCAAGACAAAATAGAGGGTTTGGGGTGGCTTTTGCCTTCCCTGGTACAAAGACATTCTCTGTGAACTGATGTAAGGGCACCTACCCTCAACCACGGCAGCTTTCCATAGAAGCAGAGAGAAAATAATTATTTTCTTAGCAGACACCACTCTACTTACCTAAAAACGGGAGCTAAAACCCCATTTTGCAACATTAAGCAGATAAAAGAAGAAAAAGAGAGGATAAGAAAACCAGCCTGAGAACAGACAACAAATCAGGCAACTGCTAGGATACTGCTGGCTCCTGGCACAAGCAATGATTAATTCCAACCTGGATATAAAATAAGCCTGCACTAGTCCTCTGCTGTCTGTTATTGTCCCAGGATTATGGTAATTAAGCAATTTGTATTACCTGATACTGATAAGAAAAATAAAACCCCATTTATGACACTGTATCCCCTGGATTTTACATGGTAGTTACTGAGGCATTCTTGTTACCTGGTGAACATAATATTCGAGATCATAAAGTGCCGCTACTTTTTCATCCAGCGTGGAGGCAGAGCTGTTGAATTTGCTGATTAATTTAACCATAATTTCATAATCTGTTTCTATCTTCATGTTCAGCTTTTCAAACTCCTCCTTCAGCTGCTCTATGGGCCGGAACTTCTTCCTCACCTCTTCCTCTCGGGCCTTGGAAACAGAAGGAAGAAACAAGATGTGAAGATAGGAGATGAGAGACAAGACAGACACAGAAAGGAATGCCAGCCCCAGATTTACAAAGGGAGCCTGGCTGTCTGTGCCAATGGATTTATTGCTGTGCATCAGAGGTGCAGGGGCAGGGTTGGAGGGTCCTTCTGAGAAGCCCAGGAACCTGTGAGATATCCACAGCACGAGGGAGCAGTAGGGCTTTGTATACCACTTCTACATCTATAGAGCTTTTGTGCACCATTTCTACATCTATAGATCATCTGTGCACCACTTCTACATTTATACAGCATTTGTGCACCATTTCTACATCTATAGATCATCTGTGCACCACTTCTACATCTATACAGCATTTGTGCACCATTTCTACATCCCATTTCCTGCCAGCTCAACATCAAGCCCACAGGCAGCAGCACTGCTGTTTTCTGTTTGCCTGCAAGTGGATGTTCTCAAAACTTGGCTGCAAAAAGCCCTGAATCACCTCCCTGATCTTACAGTTGAACCTCTCTGGAACTGGACATGAGGCTGGAAAGCTCCAGGGATCCCATCCAGCCCAGTGACTCCAAGGAGATCTTGGACACAGACAAAGATGCTTTCACAATTCCAAGCCTTGAACACATTCCAGGCTGGCTCTGTCTCCCAAGGAGAGGTGTGGGGACAGAAGCTGTCAGAAAGGGAACCAGGAGGAGCAGTAATAAGCTGGGGGAAGCTGAAGTGCTGTGCTACAGGGCTTCGCCAGCAGACAGCCTGTCCTGAGCACAGCTCATCTCCTCGCAATAACAGCACCCCAAAGGCTGCCCTGAACAAGAAAGCTGACACAAAACATGTGGTGAGGAGAAAAGGATCTGTCAAAGATCTGAGACCCCCTCAAGGTGCAGGAACATCAGCACTGGTGGCACTGGGGACAGAGCTTGCTGCTGCAGGGGACAGAAGCAGCAGAGAGGCCAGGCTGGAACTAGGCTGCCCCAAGGACAGGAGAAAGGCAGAAAGCCCCTTTTGAAAGGGATTTGTCACAAATACCAAGATGTGTTTGTGCGCAGAGTGAGCCCCAGCTGGAGGGTTTGCACTCCTGCTCCCCATGAGGGAACAGAAGCCGAGGGCTGGAGCCATCGGGGAAAACCAAGTGAGCAATGGAGGTGAAAGCTGTGTCAATGGAATGATTAATTACCACAGGTAATTAATCCCATCCCAGCCCATCCCCATCCCGCTGCCTGTGCCGGAGCACAGAGGGGCTCAGTGTAACTCCATTTCCTCTGACAAAGAGCCTTCAACGATGGATTTGCTCTCTGCAGGAGTGACTGCAAATGGAATACTTTAGGTCCATTAGATGTAGCTGCTTTTAGCCCAGTTGCTGGGACAAAAGCTATTCTAACAGGGGGTTTTAAAATATGGCTTATTTTCACCTAATAGACTATCACTAATTTTTTGCATTTCAATGATCCTCATTTCCAGCAGCCCTTTTCAGCAGCTCTGCAATCAATCAGCAACGCTGCTATGGAAATAATCTCCCAGCAAACGAAATCATGCCCTGGTGCCACAGAGGAGGAGAAAAAGCTTTTCTGTGACACCAAAACTTTAGAGCCTTGACTCCTCTTTCAGTTTTCATTGGAGTGAGTCAACAGCAAGGCAGCAGGAGGAGCAAGGGTTAAAGAAATGCTGTTGAGGGGGAGAGGGAAAGAGGCTGTGATGCACCTGATGAGTCACACATCATCCCACCTATTTACTTCGGGTTGTGAATTGTTTGTAACTAAATGGACAATTTAGAGCTTGTGCAAGGAAACTTCAGCCCCTGCTTCGCCATGGCCATTTGGGTTTTGCTATCCAGGGCACGAGGCTGGAAACACAAAGCAAGGATTAGTGAAAGGGAAGGTAACTCTCCTGTAAATACTGTCAGCTGCAATCCAGTTCCCTTTGGAGTCTGCAAACATTTTTGTGAATTGAGCAGCAGTGGAATAGATAAATTATGTTGTTCAGAGAGGCTGTGGCTGCTCCAGCCCTGGCAGGGTCCAAGGCCAGGTTGGACAGGGATCGGAGCAGCCTGGGATAGTGGAAGGTGTCCCTGCCCATGGCAGGGGGTGGCACTGGATCAGCTCTAAGGTCCTTTCCAACCAAAACCATTCACAGAATCATAGACTCATGCAGAAAATTCAGGGAACAATATCACTAACGGGTATTATAAAGGTATTTTAGGTCCATATTCACCACAAGATCAGTTTGCACAGTGTATTCCAAGCAATCATTTGAACTGTTGTATTTCTGCAGTGTGTAATAGGGTGTGTTCACATCCCTGCACTGTGCATTGCTTTAGAAACAGGAAACTCACCTTCCTTTCTGCCTTCTCACTTTCCTTCATTTTAGCCAAGGCCTTTTTGAGCTCCTCAGATGTGAATGAATTTGCATCAATATCGACCTTGCCCAGCCTTGCAGAAGAAACAAAACAAACCAGAACATGTTATGAGTAAACAACTGCCTCTATTCTATTTTCACTGTGACATTCTAGCAATGGATAAGGGCAGGAGGAAAGGAATGAAAAAACCCACCATGCTCAAGAAAAGATTGGTCTGAGTGATGGATTCTGTGTGGCATTTGCAGACACCCCACCCTGCCAATCAGGGGCTCTGCAATCAGCCTGCTAACCCAAAATCTCAAGTCCTACCACAATAAATACAGCTGATTAAATGATACCTTGGAATTTCATGTTGCCATAGAGGAAGCAACCCTGTGCCATTAAATCATTGCTAAGGGCTTGCAAGCTTCAACCTGGAGATATCAGCTTTTGAGCATTGTACACAGATTCAGGGCAAGGGTAAATCCACACAGAAATTACACAGAAATTCCAAAAATCACCTCATCTTGATCTTTATACCTTTCTGGTTGGATCAAGCAGTGTTTATCTGGGCCACAATTGCTCTTGTACAGAAAGAAATTGCAGCTGCTGAGGCATTGTGAAGCTGAAGAACATCTCCATGCCCTGAGCAGGAGTCCCTGAGGAGGCTTTGGTGCCATGGCTGCAGGGGCCACTCCTGTCAGAGCCCCCTCTCTGCTGCTGACAGCTTTGCTCTGGGGGACACAGCTCTGTCCCAGCCCAGGAACATGAGCAGGGCCCAGGGCTGGGCCAGTGGGAACCCCCCTGCCCATGCACAGGGACCCCCAGAAACACCAACATCTGGCAGCATTTTGCTCACCTGCTCTTTCCAGAAAATGAACCATCTCCTTCCATTCCCATCCCAGGAAAATTCAACCCCTGCCTCTCCCAAAGACCATTTTTTACACATCAGTGATCAGGAATGTTCTTCTGGACTTCCCCCACCCAGAACAGCCCCCAGAGCCCTGGCAGAGATACCAGGGGCATCCTTAAACCCTCCACAAACACTGCACAGGCACCCAGAACCATCAGCTTTCCATCTCTGGCATTCAGGCTCCCTGCACTGCTCCTGTTCATTTTCTCCTCCTCTCTCCAGAACTTTGGGAACTGCAGAGCTCCCAGGCTTTGGCAATTCCCAAGGCCAGTGCCTTCCATGGGTTCTCGGACACTCCCAGGTCTGATGCCCCCTGTTGTCCCCAGAGAAGCTGTTGAGTGCCAGAGGAAGCCACAAAGTTGCTGAGGGCACTGGAGCACCTCCCCTGTGGTGAAAGGCTGAGAAAGTTGGGGCTGCTAAGGCTGGAGAGGAAAGCTTGTGTGGAGACCTCAGAGCACCTTTCCAGTGACTGAAGGGACTATGGGGGGACAGGAGGGTGACTCTTCCTCAGGAACTGTAGTGACAGGACAAGGAGGAAAGGGATTAACCTGAAGGAGAGTTGGAATGGATTTGATGATGGGAAGAAGTTTTTGACTGTGAGGGTGGCTGTCCCTGGCACAGGGACTTGTGCAGACAGGCTGTGGATGCCTCATTCCCAGCAACATCCAAGGCCAGGTTGGACAGGGTCTGGAGCAATCTGGAGTGCTGGGAGGTTGCTCAGGTTGGAACCAGATGATCTTTAGGTTCCCTTCCAAGCTAAACCATTCACAGATTTGATCATTCTACCATCCCCATTTCCCACTGTGCAGTGGCCCTGACACTGCTGTGACATCACAGCTCCCAGAGTGTTCCTGATGCCACATCCAGGACCTGGAAAGGAGCACAGTGGGCACTTCAGCTGCTGCCAGCAGTCAGAGCTCACGCACTCTGCGCTCTGTCCCTCGGTGTTGAGCTGTTCCTGCTGCCTGGACTGTTCCTGCTGCCTGCACTGAGGCACCAATCCCAGCAGGATGTGCACTCCTGTCCCACTGGAGGTACAGTGCCATTCCAGGGAGGGGGCACCCCTGACTGCCCAGGCTGGCTGCAGCCCTGTGGGGATGGATGGTGTGGGACAGTGACACCACTGTGAGGTTGTGCTGCCACATGAAGATTGCCAGAGACACCGAGGAGGAGATGGAAGTGGACACGGTGGTCTTTTTGGAAGAAATTATGGAGGTGGACGTGGAAGAGTCTGTGGAGGGCATGGAGGTCGACGTGGAGGACGACACCATGGACATGGAGGTCGATGTGGAGGACGACACCATGGACATGGAGGTCGACGTGGAGGACGACACCATGGACATGGAGGTCGATGTGGAGGACACCATGGACATGGAGGTCGATGTGGAGGATGAAGAGGAGCCCATGATCCTGGGATGAGGATGCAGCCCCAAGAGCAGGTCAGGTAGATGTTCCCCATGCCCTCCCCACAGGCAGAGTGGGTCCTCTGCTACCAGGCTGGGGCTGGGTTGGGTGGCCCCACTCAGGGACATGGTGCCCACTCTGCTGCCTCCTTTCTTCCTGGACTGATGGAGATGATGGCCACTGGTATGACCCCTCTGTAGATAGGTTCTACATGTAAATATGTTCTGAAGATTGTTAGTCTATAGGCTCACATGTAAATACGTTGTTGTTATAAGAATTCCTATAATGAAATATGTTCTGTAAATCTGATCTTTTGATGATTTTCAGTAAATAAATTCCATTTCATTTAAAACCCGACGTGTCATTGTGTTTCTTTTGGCAAAGTCTCCAAGTTGTGGCTTCCACGTTCATAGACCACATTTGCACAGTCGTGGTTTCCACTTGCTCAGGGCTCCCAGGGCAGGAGGTGCCTGGGTCTGGGGGCACAGCCACCCCGAGGCTGGGGTTCCCTGTGCATGGGGGGTCCCACTGATGCCACTCTTGGCACTGGGCACGGCTCATGTTCCTGGGCTGCTGCAGAGCCACGTCCCCAAGAGCAAAGCTGTCCCCAGCAGAGAGGGGCCTCTGACACCAAAGCACGCAGGAAACCTTCTGCCACCCCTCCTGCTGCAGCCACAGGGACTCCTGGGCCCAGAGCCAGCATCAGGCCACAGGGATGCAAAATCCACCTTCATGCCCAGAAGGCCGTGACAGCCTTGGGAACAGTGGGACCTGAATCTGGGGTGCTGCAGGGGCTGATGTTTAAGGCTTGGAGCCTCCAAAGGTTCCAAGCTTTGCTTCCCCTCCTGCTTTGCATTGCCCTGTGCCCAGACTGTCCAGGAAACAGAAGCCCAGCGAGGGGATATGTCACAACAGACACGAACAGAAGAGATGCAGGCTCCTTTAGAAAGTGGTCAGTGGGTTCTCCCTTTATTGTGGGATGAGCTCCTTTTTATACAGAATGTCAGAGGCCAATTTGATTGGTAACACAAAGGTAAACTTTTCAATCAATTGGTCATTCCAGAGGGACATCAGAAGAAGGTCCCTCTATAAGAAAGAATGTAAACATCCTTATATTTACAAAACATTGTTCTTCTGTTTACCAGAAGAACCCTTTCAAGATCAAAACATCCCAGGCACGAAACTCAGGACTACAGGGATCCTCGCCCTGCCCACGTTCCTGCCTCTGGCAGCGGCCCCCAGGCCCCGTGCCCCACTCGGGAGGCAGCTGGAGGGGCAGTGCAGGCTGTGCTGGGCAGAGGCCGGGGGGCTCTGGGCCCTGTGGCTGCTGCTGCCGTGGGCCCAACAGGGCCCCGAGCTCAGCCCCTGCCCAGGCAGCTGCCCCCAAACCCCACACTCCCCGAGCATCCCCATCACAGGCAGCACTGGGAAATCCCACACACTTCAGCAGAGAAACTCCCCAGAGCAACTGAACCACTCTTTGTTCAGACGGCTCCAACAGGAAAGTCAGCGCCAGCCGACATTTAAAGCACCTTTAAAAAGGTGGCTGCAGGGAAGGTGTGATCTCCACAGTCTCTGGCAGTGCCTGGTGTGCAGGTGAGGCTGTGGGGCTGCTCCCAACCAGGACACAGCACCTGGCTCAGGCCCTCACAGCTGATCCCAAGGGGTGGGCTCAGAAAGCAGTTTCAGACCAGTTGCTGCAGATATTTCCAAAGAAAAAATGTCATTCAAAGCACATTGCCAATTTAATTTTGCTGCTGTGGCACAAGAAGCCAGGAAGGTGCTTCTGAATGTGCACTCAGAGTACTTCCACCGCCATCCCAAAGGGATCACAAAGGACAGGGCTCTGCTTTCTGCACTGCTGAGCTCCTTACCCAGCAGTTACGTCTCACAAAGAGGCAGTAATTGATTGCACCAGGGAACCTGGCCTCTAATAAAAGGCATGAATCCCACAGCCCACCCAACCCAATGCCTTGCATGTCTGTACCTTTTCCTTCTTCTCTCTTCTCTCATGTCACTTTCCCCATTTTCTCTGTCTGGGAGCTTGGCTTCTCTCTCTCCTGTCTGCAGGTTCAGCCGCACGTGTGACCCTGCAGGAACAGCCTGACCTACAAACAAAGGTCACATTATTTCAGAGCACGTGCACTGATCAGCTTTGGGAGGAACTGGGAGCTGAAGGTACATATTCCTCCCTGGGAGAAGGGGAGAAAAGGTTCATCCCACATAGTGAGGAGTGGGATATCCACCACTAACCCCCCTCCCACCCAGCAGCATCCCTAAAGTGCTGCTTTTCCCTCCCAGAAATGCCACCCAAGCCACCAAAGGTGTCCCTGTGCTGCCAGGCTAGCTCTAAGCAACAGTGGAGGTGGAACCCTGAGTCCAGCAGACACTGGTTCCTTCCTCCCTTCCAGCCCAGGTCCTAGCAGAGCACTAAAACTCCACACCAGGAGTGGATTTGGAGGCTACATGGGGAAAGGGGAATTGTTGCTGATTGGGGCAGACAGAATAAAATGCAGCTGCCAAAGGGAAATCAAAGTATCCCACAGAGTACATCCAGGTATGCTGCACATCAAGGCTGTGCTGGTCTGGAAATACTGTATTAAAAGGAATTTATGATCACTACTATCTGCCAAGAAAAATACACAGAATACATTAAGCTTCGGTTTTAAATGCAGAAAAGATAGGAAATTCAGAGTGTTTTTCACCAGTTCACCACAAAGACATCTCAATGGCCATCCCAGAACTGGGGTGAAAAGGCAACAATATTTGGTTGCTACTTTTTGATGGCATTTCTTCTTCTCTTAATGCAGGAGTTCTGCCTGCCCAGGACAGCGAGGCTGTGGCTGAACAGCCACAGAGCAGCTCAGAGATGGACAGACAGACCCACAGCTGCTCACCCTCCTCCCTCCTGAGGAAGATTCCCTATTTGGCCTTTCCCTTCTCTCTTCCTTTTACCTAAAAAGATCCCTCAGATAGAGTAACAGCTTGCAGGAGACAGGGAGCATCTCCTGCCAAAGAGAAGTGAAGATAAGGGTAATTATTTTGTACAATAAATACATGTACTCACAGACAAAAAGCTCTGGGCATGGGAGCAACTGGATTGATCCCTCCCTGTTCAAGACCAAAGAGACATTTCCCTGATCAAAGGACTTGGTGCTTCCTACATAAGACTGGGATGTTTGTCACAATTCAGACAAACACTTCAAAGCCTGTAGTCATCCAGTAGGTATAAATGCATTCAGAAAAAACAGGAAAATCAATCTTGGAGGTTTTCCTATTAAAACAAGGTTTGTATTCCTCGTAGACTTTCTTTCTCTCCATCAGTCCTGTCCACGGAAGTTGCATTGGTTGGATATGTGAAAGGACAGATGCAATTATCTCCCCACCTTAAACTATGAGAGGGCAAGCTAGATGTGCCTTCTCCACACTTGGAATGCTTTCCATGGGCACATCCCAACCTCCTCCAGATCCTTGAACTTGTGATACCTTTAATCTCTGTCTATCTATGGGAACATCCTCCCACGCTGAGAAGCTGGGCTCTACAGGAATTTGGTGCCATCACCGATCTGTGCCCCTTGCTGGTGGGGGAGCTGGGACGTGCTGGTCAGAAAGGAGTTTATAGGATCTCCATGAAAAGGGCAACAGCACATCTCCTGTACTAGGATCAGGAGACACCAAGACAGGGCTCTGCCAGCAAGGAAAACACCGCAAATGATAACCTGGTCTGGTGGGACATGTCCCTGGATCGAGACGAGCTTCAAGGTCCATTCCAGCCCAGGCTGTTTCGGATGAAATGCCATCGCGTGCTGAGCACACGGACGCGGGAGGACAGTCCCTCCTCCGCAGACACCAACGCTCAGGGGGCAAAGCGAGGGGCCAGCTGGTGCCTCCCCTCAAGGCCACTGCCTTTCCTGGCCGTGTCACCAGCGCTGGGTCACAGCCCCAGCAGTGGCTGCAGCAGCTCTGGGCTGTCACACGGCCAGGAACAGCCCCTGTCAGGGAAGCACTGCACAAGGTGCTCTGGCTGCTGTGCTCCTGCTGCATCCAGCCTCATCAGCCTTCCTCCTGCAAGGGGAGAGGAAGGAGGTGGATGGGCTTTGCTTGAGAGAATCATCCAAAGGGAAAGCACAGGAGCAGGCTCCAGAAGGGCTGGAGAGGGGCGGGGGCCAGCCCTCCGGTTTCTATTCTCAGCAAGCAGGAAACAAAACCAAACCCAGACCTGGTGCTCACGAGCTCCAGCACAGCCAAATTACAGAGGCTGCATCAGCCAAGACACAAATGCTTCCTGCTCCTGCTTTGCACACTAAATGAGAGTTAACCAAGAGCATCCCAAGCCCAGAGCAAAACTCCCAGCCCTGACGAGCAGCTCTCGGTGCTCCAGGGATTTCTCCTCACTGTTCTGCCCAGGTTCATGGCACAGCAGGACAAACGCACTGCTTTAATAAATAAACCATGGAAAACATCTCTGTTTTCAACAAAAAGATTGACATTGCTGGTTGAAAATGTTACAGCTGTTCAAGGAAGGTCTTCTGTCTTGTTTAGTTTGGGGTATTTTGAAGTCAAAAGTGTGTTTGAGGCTGGGTTGACTTGAATAATGTGATTAAAATTGCTGATTTAGATGAGGAAGCTGGAAATCCTGAATTTTAATCATGTTTCAGTATGTAGCTTCTAGACATTTCCCTTAAAAATAGTTTATTCTCTTTGATTCCTATAATTTGATACTATTCAACAACTGGGAGCACACACTGGAGCAATACATATGTAAGCAATTACACAGCTTCACATCCTGCTAAAACAGAATCATTCCGTTAATAGCTTTTTCCCAAGAGAAATTAATTTTTACTTATTGTTTGCATTAAGTTGCATTTGGGAAATGAAACTCAATTAAAAATATAAAAACACGTCTATATTTAAGCCATTTTGTAACATTTTTTCTCCTTGGCACCTCAGACAATTAAAAGATGTGTACCCACAGGTAGGCAGTGCATAGATGTGTTACTGAATGGTCCCTCTTCCCAGAGAGCTGCAAATCCTACAGCTGCCAGACCTCATCCCTTGCTCCGCATAAAGGGAAAGAAGAGTTTCCATTCTAATTAATTTCCCAGCTCTAAATCAACTACCCAGTGAGTGGAAATAGCTGTGAAATCCTCTCCACGAACCTGCCAGAAGGGCTACAGCTGTGGAGGGGGAAGCAGCAAACTCCCACCCTCACAACTGTTTTGTACTCCTTACCACTTAAAAAATATCCCACACTTGGGATTTTTTTAACCACAACTAAAATAAGTTAAAATAAGTTAAAAATAAAGTCACAGAATCATAGAATCACAGAATGTTTTGGGTGGAAAGGAACCTTAAAGATCATCCAGTCCCACCCCTGCAATGGGCAGGGACACCTTCCTCTGGCCCAGGCTGCTCCAAGCCCCAATTCCAGCCTGGTCTTGGACACTTCCAGGGATCCAGGGGCAGCCACAGCTTCGGTGGGCACCCTGTGCCAGAGCCTCACAGACTCCCAGGGAAGAATTCCTTCCTAATATCCAGTCTGAACCTGCTCTCATTTTGAATAGATGTTACTGCATCTCCTTGGGATGATGGATCAAGAGAAAGCTGCAGGGTATGAGCAGAGCTCTCAGTGCCTCTGCTGGGGATGTGCCACCCACCTGCCCCTCAATCACCCAGCTGCCTCACAGCCAAGAAGACAGTGTCCAACGGGTAAAGTACTCCCAGAGGATAAAACCCTTGTCACTGCACAAATGACAAGGTCTTTACTGGGAATAAATGTCAAAGCAGAGTGACAGCATTTATTTTCCAAGCAGGAGACACTGATCCTGTGGCGACACTGCAGGGATGGTGTTATTCCTGTTCCTGATCTAATCCCTTTATCAGCTGCAGAAGCATCAGGACAGGCTTTGGTCTCCCATGCCAGCTCTGACACTGCTGTCTCCACAGGCTGTCCCCACCCCTGGGTGCTGCCATGTGCCTGAGCCTCTGCAGCCCAAACCACCTGGAGATCCCTCCGAGCACTAGCACTCATTTATTTGGATACGCTCTGTCCATAAAGTTGCTTAAAGAGACACCGAGGAAGACCTTAATTTATAGCCCCATTCTTTTAATCTTGGTCAGCCAGATTTTTTCAGACAACTGTTTATATCTCCTTGTAATATATTGGATGGAGCAGCAGCACCAGGCAGCAGCTTACTCGCAGGGACTCTGCTGACATTTATAAACCGAAGCGATTTCTCTTGTGTGCTTTATGTTATCAGCTAAACCTGTCCACTTAAATTATTGCCTTGTAACCAAATCACAACTATCTGTTACTCTGCTCTGTGCACGTTTCCCAGGCTCTATACCAATATCAAGCTTTGCAGAGGCTGAAAACAAGATGATAAATAAATAAACAAATGGGAAACAGGACGTGCTTCCCCCAGGCTCACAACTGAAGGAGGATCAGGCACGTTGTGCACCACATTACTAAAAGCAGAGGGCTACTGTGTGGAATATGCAGCATGCAGTAATATCCAAAGAACTCCATCTCTCTTTTTCTAGACCAACCAAATGACCAGCTGTGTTTCCTCACTAAAGGAGAAAGGTCTCATCCTGCCCAGCTCCTTTCCAGCACATCAATCCACATGCTGCTGGCCACAAGTGGGTTTGTGTTCCAGCATGGGGTCAGGGCTGAGCCCCAACTCATCACACAGCTACAGGCAGGGAAGTTGTACATCATACACTGAGACCTGCAAAGCTCCCACCAAGGCTGTGCAATAACTCACTGTGCTCCTGGCAGTGGCTTCCCCATCCCATCCCATCCCATCCCCACCCCTTGTATAAAGTTGCCAGCCACTGACTGTCCAGCAAAAGGAGCCCATGAGAGACACAAGCTCTCCCCCTGCAGCACCACCCTGTCCCCCATGGCAGAGGAATGTCCCCTGGGAAGGCTGGAGCAGGTGGAACAAAGGTGATCCAGCTCACTGATGCAGATCCCCAGCTTGTCCCCAAGTGAGCATCCTTGTTTGCCATTGTAAGAGAATTCAAAAATCTATCAAGGGTTTGAAAACAAGCCCCAGTTATGAGTCACTCAGTGGCTCTGCAGCTCTCAAAAATTACCTCAGTATGTGAGCAAGCCTCAGATAACATCTACCTTCCTTTACTCTTTGTTTCTCTCCACACAGGGAGTGAGGGAAAAGGGACTTTCTTTCTAGTACAGGCAACAAAGGAATCTGGAATCAATATGTGAATGTTCCAGCAACACACACCGGCAGTGCTGCAGTATTGAAATAATCACACTGACAGAGCATCCACAATAAGTTATCTGATGGCACCATCTCCATTAATAAAATAATGATTAAAAACTACCAGGAGAAAAATCCCAGGGAGCAGCAGAGATCCCCACAGCTGCATTCCCAGCTCCAGGAGCCACCAGTGCCAGGGCTGGGGAACTGGCTGAGCCTGGGGCATCACGTGCAGGTGGCACACAGAGGACACTGTGCCTAACTCCAGTTGTGCCTGGGTGGATGGGCTGTCCCACACCAGGGTGCCTGGAGGAAAACAGAGGAGGCAGGCCCAGTCTGGGGGGCTCAGCTCATACCCTGACCCCAGACTCTGGTGAGAGCTGCTGAGCAAGGAAGCAGCAAAGCCTGCCTCTGTTGTTTGGGTTTTTTTCCTTTCTTTCCAACTAAGGCAAGCCCTACCACTCTCCAGATTGTTTGTTACTTCAAAACATTTTTACACACAAAAGGAAGATATGTAGCAGGCACAGCTAAGGAAGAGATGGATTACTGATAGGAAGAAGAGGCCCAGAGCCTGAATCTCATTTTATTTCTTTCTGTCCCTTTTTCACTCAGCTACAGCCTTTTGCATTAGTTCACTGTCTGGCACTCACTGCTCCTCCCAATTAAGTGCCACTGGAAAATGTCCTTAATATCTTCTATGTCACCGCCTCCTGACAGCTGGTGGAGAGGTTTCACAGCATCAGGCCTGGAAGCTCCCCCAGCAGCTGCCCAGCACCCCCAGCATTCCCCACCTCAGGCAGGGAGGAAGCTCAGACACCTCTGTGCACATTCCAAGTACAAAACTCCCATGACACTGGAAGAAATGCTTTATAAATTCACTCCCTGTGCAGCTCTTACTCCCAATGTACTGCTGGGAAGCCACAGGTGCCTGTTGAGTACAGCATCTCCTCAGAGAAACACCAGCCTGGTCACTGCCTATTGATTTCTCAGGTAACCAGAGACAGCAGGGGCTCTGTTACCTACTGCAATAAATTCTAGAGAAAACTCTTACATAAAATCACTGTATGATGTCCATGTTCATAAACTGTCTCTTAAGCATGAGCTGTGCCAGGGATGGGATGCAGGATGAGCCCCTAGGGTGATGCACCATGCCCAGTGCCATCGTGCCACCTCTCCCAGGCCCTGCCCAGCTCCTGCTGAAGGAGCTGTGCTGCCTCTGCCTGCGAGTGACCACGCCTGTGCTGCCAGCCTGGCTTCATTGCTGCTGTTCTGTCTGATCACTGCCCAGAGGGCCGACAAGGACAGAGATGTCCTTCTCTTCCTAGGATTGCAGTGGAAACCCTAAGAGAGGAGTTTTGTCCTTACAGCATGAGCAAACAATTTGCACTGCTGCTTCCTTCTGCATCCCAGGGCACCCAGACACTCAGGGAATGTGCAGGTCCCCAAGCCACAGATGTCATAGAGGGTCTTCCAGGAAGGCCTGAATGGGATGAGCTGTTGAGAGATTGAATGAAGAGTTAAAAGCACAACAAAGCCAAGGAAGTCTCATGTAAGACACTTCATTGGGTTAGTTTATTTGACAAACCTTTCTGTGACATTCCAAGCTATGTTAATAAATATCCTGGAAATCGACCTGTCAGAACAGTGATGTCTAGGTATGACATCTTCTCCGATGCTGATTTTGTTCCATGCTGCAGTGAAGCAGGGACAGAAGCCATCTGAAATCCTTTCAAGCTTGCCAAGGGTGAATCTTGTTCAACACCCAGCACTGTTCAACACCCAGCACTGCTGCTGGCAGCAAAGCTGTTCTGGGGAAAGCCCCAAAGCCACCCTGTTCTGATACATCCCAACACCAAGTGTGTTCCTGTCCAGGCTCCTCACAGGTCTTGAAGCAGCAGCACTGCTTCCTGCTGGACTTTAAGTTGAAGAGGGGGCAGGGAAAGAATTATGGAATGGTTTGGGTTGGAAGGGACCTTAAAGATCATCCAGTTCCTGCCCTCCTGCCATGGGCAGTGATGCTACCCCAAAACGGCCGATCCCATTCCAGTTTCTCATTTAGCAAGAGAGAAGTGACCCACTGGTGCTTGCTGTGCTGCTCCTCTCCTATGGCTGATGCCACAGAGCTTACTGGGTGGACTTGGGGTGTTAAGGGCTCCTCACAACCAGGATGACAGGGAGACACACCCCCACAATAACCCTTGGGAGAACTTTCTTACACCCTGTGATTTTTAAAGCCAACCTTGCTGTAATAAGCACGTCTTTATGCACCATACATCAGGCCTTCAGCACAAACACTCATTTGGCTGAAAAGGGTTTTAGAGCCACTCTTTTGTCCCAGCGCTGAGAGGTCTTCTCTGTAATTTGTTCCCCTCAGCAAACAGAATGAAAACATTTTTAAAATGATGCCAGAATCCAATCCCTCCTCCCGTGATTCAATCCACAGCTAGCAGAGAACAAAGCCTGACAAGGAAGGGGCTCTCCACTAAGTAACCCTTGATTAGAGATGTGAAAGCACCTTTCCATTTGGACATTGAGCTGGAGAGTGCTCACAACTGCCCCTTTTCCCTGAGCCTGGGCTCTCCTGTGGCACTGGGATTTATGTTCTCCCAATTGACCAGCTAGTGCTGAGTGCTCTGAATGCTGCTATTCAAACCAGAGACACCTGGGAGGGCTGGCCTCGCTCCTGACACCGCCTGCCAAATCCACTTGGCTTCTCCTGCAGCTCCTGCAGCAAGAGGGCTGGAGGGGCAGGCAGGACCATGGGGACAGGCAGGACCATGGGGACAGGCAGTGCCCTGGCTGGCAGTGCCAGAGCAGGTCCCTGTGACTGCCACCCACCCTCGATGCCGGCAGCCAAGGTGATGATGATGATGATGATGATGATGATGATGCTGCTGATGATGATGGCACACGTGTCCCAGCCTCGTGCCCAGAGCCAAGCCAGCTGCGTGCTGAACACACACCAAACCTCGCCCCTCCCGTGGGCAGGGGAGCCAGGAGGACAGGAGGGGTGGCTGTCACACACAGGGCACAGTGTGGCCCTGCCATGAGGTCTCTGGGCTCCCTGGGAAGTCTCGAAGTGATGGAAGAGAAGGTGGAGGCCAGCGAGGTGCCTGGGGAGGAGGGATTTCAGGGAAGGAAGGGGTGACAGGAGGGCTTGAGAGGGAAATGCAGTGCCTCTGATGGAGGCACTCCTGCAGCATCTGCTGATGTATCTGCTGCTGCTGCAAGAGGGAAATGCTTTCTGTGGCAAAGAGCTCCTCCAACAAGGGCTGTGCCATCCCATCTGCCTCCTGGGAGGGCTGCTCTGCCTTGCACTGCAACAGCAGCAAACACAGCAGGAAAAAAATAACCACAGGGCAGGAACAAGAAGGGTTGTCCTTTTGTAGAGTGGGCACAAAATGTTCTTCACTTTCTCAGCAAACCCTTGTCCCCACTTTAAGCCAGGCATTGCAGTGAGTTACAACAGCCCCAGGTGCAGCAGGAGCCATGTGCTCAGGATTCAGTATGAGGCACTTATTTTTTCTTCTGATACTGGGCTTGAAGTCTGTGAACTGCAGCAGTTTAGAGAGTTTAATCCCACAAAGTCCAGAAGAGCAGAAGAAACAGAGGGACCAAAGGTATCCAGCCACACTCTGGTATTTCATCTCTCAAACGCACCAAGCTGCAGAGACACTGCAGCCACTTTTGTCTCACCATGTCCCCAAGTCAACATTCATGAGAAGCTTATTTACAAAGCCAGTTTTAATCCCTCTACAACTCACTACGTTTTTTTTATCCCTGAGCCAATGCTACAATCCATTCAATAATTGTCATCCCTCAGGTCTATTTGTTACTCCAGAAAGCCCATCTGGGATGCTGAAGGCTTGACTACATTCAGAGAAGATCAATGCAGAACGTGGGTAGAGAAGGACAAGGCAGGAGAATTGAGAACCTGACAAAAGGAGCTGAGGATGATATTAATTTTGTGGAATTTTGAGCACCTAATGCCTTTTTGAGAGAGGCACCACTGGCTTCTTTACTATGATGGAGATTAGCACCTCCAAGAACATCATCAACCATTGTGTCTCCCACATCTGTCTCTCTCAGAGAGCCTTTCCTTTCTCTCAGGGACTCATGAGATGGCCACCAAGAAGCTGGCAGTGTGGAGGCACAGAAAGGACACAATAGGGAGGGATAATCCATCAGGACCAACACCAGTGTGAGAATCAGGAGATTAAAGATGGCCATGGTTAACCTGTGGTTGGAAACGAGGAGTTGAAGGCTAAAAGTGCACAACTTGAGGAGGGTTAAAGAGCAAAAAAGGAAACTATTTTCCAGAGGAAGGCTGGGAAGCTAAAGAAGGGGCCAGGCCTCAGCGTTCTCTGTTCCTGTCCTCAGCTTCTGAGCCTGTAACTCAGTGCTGAAGTTGCAAAATGAGACACGTAGGACACAAACTCCCTTCTCCCAGCTCCCAGTGGGAGCGTTTCAGGACACGCTGTGCTGCTGGCAGGGCATGCAGCTGACTGCCTTGGATCCCATCTCTGCTCCACGTGTGTCAGCTGGCTGCTCTCACCCACGGCCGCAGCCGCGCCCCGGCACCGGCGTCTCCCCGGGCCCGGAGCAGCGCCCGGAGCCGGAGCAGCCAGGCCTGCAGACGTTTGGCCAGCACTCCCCAGTGCAGCACTGCAAGGTGCCTGACCCGGCCCTGCTGGCCGTGAGACCAGCAGGATGGATGGGAAAGAGCTGCCCGCCAGCCCCGCTGCCAAGCCAGAGTGAGAACAAATTTGGATAATAAAAGCTGGAATAAGAAGATGCCTTAGAGAGCGCGTTGGGATAGTGCTTTGCAAAGCTTCAATTTAAAGCCTTGTTTCTACAGCTCACGCAGTCGTAAGGGACATTAGCCTAATTTCTGTCAAGAGAACTTGTCAACACTGCAGTATTTAAGATAGACACTAAAGACGTGTTTTATCTCACAGATAGATCACTGGGAAAGGAAGGAGCTGTGCCACACTTGGTTCACAGGAAAATTAATTGATGTTCTCCCTGGGTCTAATTGGTGGATGCTGTTTTATAACACCACATGCATGAGCAGCCTCACATTTTATCAGTGTGCAGCTGAGATGGGTGCCAAATCCACTGTGGGGTTCAATGCAGGAACCCACAGGGATGTGATTCAAATGGGCACCCAAGGACACAGAGCTGGGCATTTTCCAACCACAGAGTAGCTGAAACATTTGGCCATGTCCTGAAGGGTCAGGTCCTTCTACTGATGGTGCTCACCAGCTGAACCACAACTAGTGGGGTGTGATTTCAGGGACAAGGGGAGAAAACTGGTGGTAGTAGAAGAGAACTGGCTTTGCTTCCTCAGGACCACTAGCAGGAACTTGCAAGGCCTGGTTTTTAGAGACACTCCATGGTGAGTCAAAAGAAAGCAAAGAAAAGAGGCTGAAGCCTGCAGCTTTAGGAAAGAAGTGTTAACATGATCATGCTCCCATCATACCCCACTTTGAGGAACTAAAACATTCCCAGGAGCATGTATTAGTGCTGGCATGGCTCCACACATCCCACATGCCAGCCTTGGAGCTGGGTTTGAGGCATGCCCAAGATAATGCTGGTGCCACGGCACAAAAGCTTGTCCCAGACTTGCAACCTCTGCAGAGGAAAGTTGAAAATTCCCTTTTATTTGCAGTTGTTACAGTGAAATAACAGCCATGTAACCTTGTCCCAGCCTTGGAACAGAAATCAGCTTGCAGAGGGAGCCTGAGGGAGCACGACCCTGAGCTGCAGACTCGAGGGCAGGAGGGTGGCTCTGCTCTGCTACGGATTCTGCACTTGCAGAAGAACTAAATCACTACAACAGCCAGAAATGTCCCTCGGGAAGGAAATCCTCTCAAAGATAAATCAATAACTCAGTGTAATTTTAGCATGCAGCCAGGAAAATTTACATTGCCAGGAAGGCTGAGAGCTCTGCCACAGAGACAGAGCCACAGCATCATCAAACAGCTCTGCAGCAGACCCTGCGCTAGAGCTCAGGCTCGGGGTGTTCACTGCAAAGCCACTAGTCTGGGCTCTGCATTTTGGGACCCCACAGACCCAAACCAGAGTGACAGCAGCAGGGATGTGGTCCAGCCAAACTCCCTTGGGACAAACCCACCTTTCTCTTTTCCCCTCTGCAGCAGCAAGGCTGCAACCTGCAATCATGGCAGCGCTGGCAAACGCTCCAGATCCTGCAGGGTGAGACACACACAAAGCACAGCTAGAGCAGGCCCAGGAGCAGAGGGGGAGTGCTCCAGCCACAGCCTCCACCCCTGGTCAGGGGGTTCCCACCAGCCAAGCCACCCACAAAAGAGCCCGACAGGGATGTGCCGCAGCCCCCGGTGATTAATGAGACTGCAATTTACGCAATTATATTAATGCTAAGTACACTCGGACCAATAAGTTCAAGGGAACTACTGACACTTCAGAGCACAGTTCAACACGGAGCAGTAACTTCAGCAAAAAGGGCGGGGAAAAAGGCCCCTAATTATTCATTAGCTCTTCTCCCAGATTCTCAGGGTCAGCGTGGAGGAGAAGGTGGCCTGAATTATATTTTCGTTTCCAGAGCATCAACAGAATTGCTAAGTGAGTTCCGGCGGCAAGGTCAGAGCCTGCCCATTGTTATGCACGCCAGCCCTGTCCCTTCCCCGGCTCGGCAAACCGCGGCTCCGCCGGGCCAGGCGGGGCCGGGCTGCCTGGCCCCTGCCAGCGCTGCCACCACCGAGCCCTGTGCTCCCGGGGACAAGGGACCAGCTCCTCTGCCAGTGTCCGCCCTGGTCCCCAGCACGGATGGAAAAACAGCCCCGGGACACGAGACCAGCTCCTCTGCCAGCTCTTTGCTCTGGTTCCCAGCACGGATGGACAAACTGAGCCCTGGGACACGGGACCAGCTCCTCTGCCAGTGTCTGCCCTGGTCCCTGGCACGGATGGACAAACTGCAACAATCAATTCCTTGGAATCCAAGTGTAGCCCCCATGTCTGGAGGTCCAGGAGCCTGTTCAGGATAAGTCTGAGGAGCCAGCAGCCCCATCCAGCCAGCGAGGTTCGTGCACACCCGGCCCACTCCAGATTGCCTGCTGGTACAGCCACAGCCCCTGGCAGACATGGAGCCTGTGCCAGTGCTAGGAGGGCTGGGGAGGGCTGTGTCCACACACACTGAGCTCTTCCCCTGCTACAGCCCACCTGGAGCCATGGGAGCCTTTTGGAGACCCGTGCTGGCCACAGTTGTGTCACTCCTCACAGGCTCCTTTGGTGCCAAGAAGCTCTCACACAGATGGTTCCATCGGTGCTGATGTGCTCCAAGAGCCTGTCTGTAAATCCAACTTTACAGCAGTTACAAATGCAGTCTGTGCCTCTGCACTACTTCATTGAGACTCGGACTTTTACAGGGGCCTGGAGTGCCAGGACACAGGGAATGGCTCCCACTGCCAGAGGGCAGGGCTGGATGGGAGATTGGGCAGGAATTGTTCCCTGGCAGGGTGGGCAGGCCCTGGCACAGGGTGCCCAGAGCAGCTGTGGCTGCCCCTGGATCCCTGGCAGTGACCAAGGCCAGGCTGGACATTGGGGCTGGGAGGACCCTGGGACAGTGGGAGATGTCCCTGCCCATGGCAGGGGATGGGACTGGATAAGCTTTAAGGTTCCTTCCAACCCAAACTATTCTGGGATCCAATGACTCTGCACCTCTGAAATGCTGAGATCTGCCAGCAGAGCTGCCCCAAGGGACAAGGTCAGTGCTTGAAGCTGAAGGTGCATTATGACCACCCCACACAAAGCCAGGACAACAACTTGTTATGCTCCTACAAGGCAGAACATGAAGCTACCTGAGAAGCCGGGGCAGAACAACTCTGCAAAGACAACACAAGAGAGGAGACCCCACAAGCCTCACGTGAGCCCCATGTCTGGTTGAAAACCAAACCCAAATTAAATGAACAGGCACAGGTTTGGTGTCTCAGGATTGCCCTCAGATCTCTCCTGGTGCCTTCCAGGCTCAGCTCAGCAACAGGGAGCATGCAGAAAGCAACTCAGTGATAATTAGGAAGACACATATGAAGTTATGTGTCTTCATCACAGAGTGAATCTAAATGTCCTGCAGTACAGTCAGAAATCAATAGCAAGACTCAGAAACCCTCAACCACCCAGTAAAATATAAAGAACACTTGTAATATTGATTTTAAAAGCACCTCCGTGAAGACAGTTGAGAAGAAGCCTGAGAAAGCAAAGCAAAAAGCCTGAATTGAAACTGTTGGGGTTTTTTTTTCCCCCTCAAAAAGACATTAATAATGGATTTTCAATGCAAGAAGAAAAACTGAAACCCACACCAGATTCTCCTGGTAATAACAGCTCTCTGCAAAGCCCAGCTATTAATGTAACAGGGACGTCCATCAATCAAGCACACAGAAAGTACTTTGAGAGCTAAAAAAAGAGCATGCAAACATCTGCTTTTGGCAACTTAAATTTTGCCCTTAAGCACGAGGAACATAATAAATTATCCGGAGGTTGGACTTGAATTTGTTTTCCTCCATTCTGGACCTAAATGCTGAGGATAAGGATGAAGGTACACAAACATGCTGCTGCTGGGATTTGTCCTGACAAAAAATGGGAGAAAGGAGCACAGTTTCACTTGTGTTTTCATTTGAAAATGCTGGTGCAAGGGGACACCAAACAGGGATGTAGCATCTCCCTGGCTGCAGTTCAGGGAGTGCCTGTGAACCCTTTTCCACCTCCAGCATCCTCAGCATATCCAAGACTGCTGGAGTGATCCCACAGTGGAGTGACAAATGTGACAGTGTGCTCCAAGGTGCCCATGGCATCCCCCCTCACCCAGCTCCTTCCCTTTTCCCTGTGGAACTGTGGAGATTTTGGCAGGTCCTCAGTCCCTCAGTGTTCTCATCAACCACCACGTCACATTTGGGGTCCATCCACACAGCCAAGGTGTTTCAGCAAACCCCAGAAAAGCTGGATTTGCACTAAGGAAATGGCTGCAGAAAGCAGCTGGGGTGTCCCCACACCTCGAGTGTCTCCTCCCTTGTAAAACACAGCAGGTCAGAGCAAGTGCTGGAGATAATGAACACGATTTACTGATTCCAGCACAGGAGGCTGCAGGCATGGCTGCAACTAAGTCTTAATAAATTCTGAAGAGTGACACCATAAAATGGCATTATGGAAGGCTGTATTTATTGGCTCCCCATGCTTCTGTCTCCAAGGTGCCACGTTACACTTAATGACAGTTTTCTCCCCAGCTGCCAGTGTTGCAAACCCTGACAAGCTAATGGCCGGGCCAACCTCCCCCAAACACACACATCTCCACCCAGCACACAGCTCCCATGGCAGGAACAGGCACAAATGATTAAACCAGGGCTGCCAAGGTGTGCCCGTCCTGTCCTCTCCGTGCCAGCTCCACTGGGCTCCCTGCCATGCAGCAGGACAGGAGTTTTGTCCCTGAAAGAGGCGCAGAGGAGGAGCAGCTGCTGTAGGATGGTACCTGCATGCCCAGTGACCTGCTGGGACAGGAGCATCCCTGCCCTGCCCTCCTGGGAACACCACTGCCAGCAGAGCAGCCCCACCAGAAACCACTGCCTGTTGTCACAGCAAGCTCTGGGCAAGGCATCAGCACATCCTTGTGGAGGACCATGGAGAACCAGAAGTCCTTACGGAAGACCATGGAGAACCAGAGATCCTTATGAAGAACCAGAGGTCCTCATGGAGAATCAGAAATCTTTACAGAAGACCATGGAGAACCAGAGGTCCTCATGGAGACCAGAGGACCCCTGTTTCCTTGTGCCAGAACTGCAGGAAACCTCCCCATTCAGCATTTCCAGCTCTGCTACCACTGCAGTGTGCACTTCCATGGTTCCCTACTTAGCTTTTGGACCATGGATACAGTTGTTCTGGAGCATGGTCTCCACTGAGCTTCTTGTTCTCCCTGCTGGTGTAGTGTTCTGAGCCTGCAAAGAAATCACCTTTGAGCTTCAGGCAGCGCCTTGGGTGTGGATGGAGACTTGACAAGTATAAAGGTGCCATTGTCCCATCCCTGCCTGCATCACCTGCACTGCAGAAGACACAGAAGAAATCATCTGAACCATCTTTAGTCCTCCTCAGAATAAAAAAGGCAACAAAAAAACCCCCAAGTTCACAACATCTATCAGCTTATCAAGTGTAGCAAACTGTGCAAACAGGCAGTGCAGGTTCTCACTGCAGTGAGAACACTGGCAGTGGATGGAGGAGGGCGTGTACATCTCCTCACACAGTGCTCACACCTCTGACCTGGGCTGGAGGAGCCTCCATCTCCCTGCTCTCTTGCCAGATGACAGCTACAAGCTCTCCTCAGCAGCCTCGCTCTGCTTCTCCTCCAGGACAAGTCCTTTCCCCTTCAGAAAGTAATCCAAAGGTTTAGAGAGCATCTGAAAACATCAGTGTGTGGAAAGATGATGAAACAGGAGTCAAGTGAAAAGCCTCTTGACTTCTTTTCCAGCAAAGGCTCTGCTCTCCTGGGGTGCCTTCCCTGCAGCCACTGGCTCCTGCCTCTGGCCCTCTGGACCCACAACTCCACAGCAGCTCAGACATTTTCTGCTGCCTCTTTTCAAAGAAGACCTTTCTGTGCTTGCCCCACTCAGACTGCAGCTGATATTAGTGGGGGAGCAGTCAGCACCATCACCAGGGTTCTCTGTGGAGCCACCATGAGATCTTCTGTCTTAAAAAAGGCACTGCCAGACAGTCCCTGATAGCTGAGGCTGGAAACACCTCTGGGATCAACCCCTGCTCATGCAGTGCCACCTCCAGCCCTAGATCTGTGTTCAGGAGGGTCTGGGATGTCCCAGGACTCCACCACCTCTCTTGTGGAGCTGGCCTGCTCCAGTCACCCTGCAGTAACCAGATTTTTCTATGTTTTCTGTATGTTTTGTCATGGAGATGTCTTGGAATGGCAGCACAGCCAACAGGACAGCAGCCACTCCTCCAGCTTTCCCTCAGACAGTCAATAAATACCTTCACTCCACCTGTAAAACCCATCACCATGTGCCACCTCCTTACAGCTCCAGTCAATCCAGATACAGCTCCAGTCAATCCAGATACAATTTTTGGTGTATTATCTGGTGAAAAGAGGGAGATAACTGTAATCAGTAGCACTCTGGTTAGCAGGTGAAATGATAGTGTAATTAGTGAAGATCAGGTGAGCTTTGTTTCAGATAAGAAAAGCAGCAGATTCTATCAAAATGTAAATGCAGCTTAAAATCCAGCCTTGGTGATCACTTAGAGGTGTTTTTAGAAACACCACCAGCCTGAGATGCAGAGGTTTCTCTTGGGCTGGATGACACATCCTAAAAATAAAACCTGGTCTGGGGCTAACATGTAAATTGTTGATTAGATTTATTTATTCACACCCTGAAGTGAGGGGAGAGACTTGCAACTCCATGTTCCTCCTCGGGCTCTGCAGGATCACAGGCACATTCCCGTTATTGCCGCTTGCAAGGATTCTGCAACCCTGGGAGCTCTCCAGCAGCAGAACAGCAGCAATTCCAAGTGACAGCCTGCATACATTAATTCTGTATTCAAATAACATCCTGTTGCAAGTGAATGACCCAAGCAAAACTTCCTGCAGTCTTAAGGAGCAGGCAGAAAAATCAGGAGAGAGGAAAAGGAATCTCTGGACTGAAGAAACATCTTTTGAATCAGAAATGTTGTCCCTCATTAGAATTTCCAACACCACCACCCTTACTCCTTCAAAAATGTAAACACATAATAAAAAATTAAATGAGAATGTAGCGTGGAAGAGTTCTTCCAATAAATGGGAATCAGTTCCACAAAACATCAGGACAGACCCAAGGAGATTATATTTCTTTCCCCAGCTTTTGCTGGTAAAGCAGGGCTGGAAAAACAGAGCCATATTTATTTTTTAACTCGGAAGCTTCCTCAGGATGCTAAAGGAAGCAGCTTCAGGAAAGCAGAGCCATTTGTCTCAGTGTGCGCTAAGTAAGAACAAATGCAAAACCAGCTTCTAGGCCTCAAGGAACATCAAATAGCTTTTTAATTTATGTCCCAAATTCCCTGCGGATTCTGAAATGAACAGAGGGCAGGGTTCAGAGAAAATGCCTCACTCAGTCAAGACAGCTGGATGGATACTCTGAGTTTTCCTCAGAGGAGCAGGGTGCGTTTACACCAGAATAGAGCAGGCACAGCACATAGATCTGGAAGGATCTGTGGAAAAAGCAGACCTGTTGCTTGTGCGACCCTATAAATAAATGTATGGGAAATTGAATAACTTAGGAAAGAAAAAGGGGAAAAAAAAATAAAAAAGCTGGAGCCCCAGCTGAGCAAGAGCACAATTTGCAGGCAAGAACTGTAAAGGAGCAAATGAAATATTCCTCACAGGAGCCAAGTGACTGTGCTGACTGCCTGAAAAACCTCTGACCTTGTCCTTGCCCACCCAGAATCAGTTCTGTGGAAGTTTCAGTAAATCAGCTGTTGCCCTATTTTTTCAGCCCTCTGATTTTCCATTCTTATAGTGGAGTTTCTCACAAATTTTCATGTAAACAAAGCAATGTTTCTGTAACTGTCTATATTGTTTACATTCTTCTCTCTAGGAGGGACAATTGATGGACATTTTCTCAGACCAGTGGAATTGAAGAAGTTGAACCTCAGTCTTCCAATGTGGTCTCATTTCTGGAAATCTATATAAACTGAAAGTGAAAATTAAACTTCCTCTCTTTTCCCACTCCGACTCTGCTGTGGTGTCTGTGTCTCTCTTGTGATGGTAGTGTGTCAGTCAGGCCTTAGCCCATGGGGGAACAGCAGGGAGGAAGGGCCTGAGCAAGACCACGGAAAATACTCCCTAATTATTGAAAAAGATAATGCTGCAAGACTGTGGTTTAGTGATGTACATCATCCAGATTAAACAGCCAGGAAAAAACAGGGATTAGCCCCTAGAGCCAAGTTCTTTTGTAACAACTGCCACACACATCCCAGGGCCCAAATCCAGCAGCTCCTAGAGCATATGGCCCCATGTGTACTGGGAAAAGGGCTCAGGAAAGGTCATCCTGGCCATAGGCTCAGGCCCTTCTGCTCCAGCAAACCTTCAGCCAGGGCAGGGTCTGAATACAGAGCCAGCAATGCCAAAGGCATGTGGAGGGAGCTGGACAGACGGTGCATCCCCTCAGGGCTGGGCATGCCTCCATCACCACCAGCAAACCAGCAAATACAGGAGAGTGGGCTGAAAACACAATGTCTGCAAGATATCTATCAGGGTTTAATTTATGAAATTACAGAATAGAGTTGACAAACTTGGGGGAAAAAAAAAAAATCTCTGCAAGAATGCCTGATCCCCAGAGCTGCCAGTCTCTCCCAGAGCCTGTGGTCAATCACATTCTGCAGCAAGCACTGCAATGCTTGCAATGCTTGTCCCACACAAGATCACACATTTGAAGCCTGAAGGAGTTGCTGTGATTATGTTTGATCAAACCTGCAGAACTGTTTCAGTGACCCTGCAACCCAAGTCCCACGTTTTGAAACCACATTCCCATAACACCCAAAGAAAATGCTGGAGCTGTGGGCCTGGTGTGGCTTGCTGCCTTTGGAAGGAGGAGGGGTGATAGCCAAACTGGAAATTCAAGATAACCGAGGTTGGAGGCACTGCCAAAACATTTTAGAGGAGGGAAAACATTTTTCTTCCAAAGCACTGTTACAAGCTTGAAATAAATGTGCAGACTGTTAGATAAAGACAGAGATAAAAATAGGCCTGTTATTAAATACCTCTTCTTTAATGAGGTTCATCCTTCTAAACAGCCACGCGAAGGTTATTAGAGTTATTGCAGAAAATACAGCCTGCTTGCACATAAAAACCAGAGCAAGATATTCCTCATCACCCAGCACACATTTAAGCACCTCTCAGCAGCTCACTCGCTCACAGCATCCCCAGCTTGGCAGGGAGGAGATAAAAGAAAGGAATGAGAGATGTCTTCTCTAGGAAACAGCTTCTCTTCTTTCAAAGCACTTTTCCCCCACCAAACAATGTAAATTTAACCATGGGAATGATTCCCACTGCTGATGTCTACTGCTATTACACCACCAGCAGCCTGAGCATCATTAAAGCTAAGTTTGAAATTATTCTGAAAGCTGCAGCTTAACCTCCTCCTGTTGCACTAAAACCACTGCTTGACTCTCAGCACCTCATCCCCTGCTTTAAGACCACTCCAGATCACCTGGAATAGCCTGCAGGGCTTAGAATTCCACAAACCACTAGCAGGAGTCATGGCTTGGCTCATGAAAACACAGCACTGCATCCTGGTTTTGGCAGTGCCCCACAGACTAGCCCATGGCCGTGTTTTAGAGAAGCAGCAAACTTTTATTCTGGCTGCTCAGAAGCACAGTTAGGTTTTGGCAGAAGCAGCATCACTGCAAAAGACTTTTGTAACCAGTTTGTGTAATGAAACCAGTAACATCGTGGCCAGTAAGGGACAGGACTGACCTGATACACAAAAAACCCACCCCAAGCCCACTTTGCTCCTAAACCTGAGCAATCCAAGCAGTGCATGTAGGGCTTTTTCTCACCACACCAGTGCTGCCAGGACTGCCACTTTTGGAAATGACAGGAGAGAAGTTTTACCTGCATTTGGGGGGCAAAAACTGGCTCCTAATTCATTACAGAAATGCTGAAACCAAGCCCCAGCGAGGGACACTTGTGCTGTGTCTCCCTGTCCAGAGCTGGCATCCTTCAAACACTCCCTGCTGGAGCTGGGGCCTGGGAACCAGCTGGCTGCTCACTGTCCCAGCATCTCCTGAGCCCCAATCCTGTCCTTTCACCAACAGCAGGCAGGGAGACACCACTGTCCTTCTTACCCAGACCAGGACCAGGGCATGGAGGACGTGCTTGGTGTACCACATCTGCCTGGCACTGCCCCACACCCAAGGCAGGAGCAGCACCTGCAGCTTCAGCCTGGCACTTCTGCCAAGGACTTGGGATTAGCCAGTATTGGGGACATTGTGCATCCTGAGATGTGAAGGTGAGAGGCAAAGGAGAGCCCACGAGGGCAGGAAGCTGAGAGAGGAACCCATGAAGGCAGCTGGCAATAAAAAGGACAGGCACAAGATACATTTAGGAGATGAAAAGCCTCCTGTGCAAGAGGTCAGATTGAGAAGAAGCAGAGGGAGAGCTACCAAGGACTATAACACAGCTTCCAAGCACTGAACATTTGCTCTCAAGTCAGCCTGGCCTTTCCTACCTGCTGGAATCATCCTCCAGCTCTCCTGTTGCTGGCCAGACAAGATTATAACAACTCCAGAGTCAAGATTTCTCCCCTCTGCACATCACTAACAAGTCATTTTATAAAGAAACCCAGGAAGAAGCATTTCATTTAGTATAGATGAGATTTTTAAAATTCCATTTGCCTTCCCTCTATATGCAAATTTGTGCTGATCTGATGAGGCCCCTATTTCCTGGATTAGACACATCAAACTTTGCAAAAACGTGCATACCCTGCTGGTTTCACTCTGTATTTCACAGCCCTCTCTTGACCATGCTGCCATAAATATTTGAGAGACCTGTCCAGCACTGCCTGAGTTAGGTCCAGGTCAGCAAGAAGTCAATGGTTTGGACAGTGATTAATTCAGCAAAACAATTAGCAAGAGTTGCTGCAGCTCAGGACATCAGGACATTCCAATGAGCAGCTGGGGCAAGGTACCCACAGACAAGGTGTGAGGGGACCTCAGCAGCCACCACGTCACCACGACGGGCTGTGGGATAGGCCTGGCACAGGATTCCTGAGCCAGAGGCATCCCTCCTGCCTCCTTCCTCCCCCAGCTTTAAGAACCTCTTCTCAGCTCAAAGCAGTGCTGCCTCATTTGGCCACCAAAATCTCCTGAAGGCAGACTGGCAATGGAACTGGGCCAAGTCATTCCCCATCCTCAGTCCTGTTATTTCCACAGCAAGTTCTTCCAAGCAGCCTCTAGAAGCACCTCCCAAACGTGGCTGCCTTGAGAACTGTGTTTCCACAGGTGTAAAACCTTGTTTGAGCAGCAAATGAGATGGGAGAAGACCCGTGACAAGTTGGAGCAGCAAAGATAGCCTGAGGATCCTTGGGAGCTGAAGCCATGGATATTTAAATGCCAAGCAATGTATCACTGGCTCCCTGCTGAACATAAGATGGTTTCAACTTTGCAGGAGCAGCACCAACAGCATGTTCACATCAGCTTCACTCTGGCAGCCTGATCAGCAGCAGCAGCTATGGCTCCTTGGTTTTTAACTGTGATATAATCGGGCACTTCAGAAAATTACTCTGGGCAGCACAAACGCTGAGGAGTCACTGCAGGTTCAGCTCTGCAAGGCAGAGCTTTAACCACAGCTGAAGGTGCAGGCCAGCCAAGCTCCCTGCTCTACTCTGAGACATCCATCCAAACCCCAGAGAGATCCATGCTGCAACTGTGCCAATCACAGTGCCAGGCTCTGCCCCATCCCTCCAGTTTGCAGGGAGCTGCTCTGCAGCCTCCCTGCCCCGCTGCTGCTGTCTGCAGAGCAATCTGTAAATATTTTGATATTTTGGGCAGAGGAAGTTCTCACTTGTCCATCTGGATTGGAAACTGGACTCATTAACTTCCAACTGTCAGCTGGAAAACCTGCCAGAGGGGTTTTGCCACATCAGGGAGCAGCAAAGTGCTGCTGCCACGGGGAGGGGCAGAGCAGAGGCCCTGTGCAGCCCCAGCTCTCCACTCATCACTGCTGGGGGAATGATTAAACCCTTTTTCCTTTCCCAATTAAGCCCCTGCCCTTTTATATCTTTTTTTCTGAAACTTCACAGTAAGGTCTTTCCAGAGGAGCCACTGCTGGGTGGAATATTTCCCACCCTAATGCTGGGTGGAAAATCTGCTGCTCAATGATACAACTAGATGGTCAGAGCAATCAAACTTCCAATCATCATCAGGAATGCTAAACAAAATATTGGGAAATTTGGTGCCCAAATAACAAAAGTAAAAAGAGGTTCCAGCTCCCAAGGGTACTATCACCCAAAAAAAGTGTATTCTGAAAGCAAAGGGACAGCAGAGGAAGCACAACTTCAAACAAACGCTGTGTCTGTGGTGGAACAGTTACCTGTCCATGAGGAGCCTGAGCAGGGCTCTGAGCCTTCATTCAGAGGACACTGCAGTCCCACTCACTAAACCCCAAAAAACCTGCAGGCTCCTCAGGACTCCACCACAGACAGAAGGAAAAGCCCCACAGATGATGCCAAAAGGTCCAATAGCAGAGGTGCTGGAAGCCTTTCCAAGGCACACATCTCCCTTCAGTCTGAGCCCTGCACCTGGTGCATTATTTAGTGCCAAGTGAGAAAGACACAATGCCTAACGAAGTGTTAAAGGGCTTGAGGAAGTTTCACCAACCTTCCCAGAGCCGTCAGCTCCAGCTGCCTGGCAGAAGAGACAACTGGTCTTGCTTCCAGATTACAGGCAGCACAGCTCTTAGGGCAACTGTCTCTCTGTGTTTGCATCCAGCTACCTCCAGCAGCTTGAAGTGTGCTCAAAGTGCAAGGAAGCACTTGATCAAAATCCAGCTCACACTCTAGACAGTGAGGAACAAGTGCCCAAAGCGTTACAGATACAATAACAATCGAATTTGGGGGGGGGGTTGACAGGTTACAGGTTGATGACACTGCTGCAGTCTCGGTGGAAACGTGGATTGATGCAATTAGCAACAGGGAACTAGAAACTCAGAGGAAAACTGGGAATACATCTATAAAAGATGAGCTGCTGCACCATTGTAGAGAAGCACAAAAATCCTGCGTGAGCTCAGAACAGGAACAAGTTGAAACAGGAGTGAGATGGGGGAAACGCAGCTCCAAGCTCCCTCCCAGTGTTCAGAACTGTAGATCCAGATTTTAAATTAAAACATTTGTTTCCCCCAGAGAGACTGGCCCAGTTTGCCACAGGGATACAATGGGAAAGGGAATGGGGGGTGCCCTGGAGAGATGGGCAGCAGAAGGCAAACTCCTGTGCCCAGCCCAGCCAGGCTCTGCTCAGCTGCCACTGAGTGCAACCACATGGAAAACATGGCAAGATGCAGAACCAGTGGATCAGACATGTTGCCAAGGTGCATGGCTGTGCTGCAGACCAAAAGGTGCATCCTTGTGCAGCCACAGCAGCAGCTTCCCTCGTGCCAGGCCAGCTCACTGCCCAGCACAGAGCTGTGCTCACACTGGGAAAGCCTCGGGGCCACAGGCTACAGGGATGGGCTGATGCTGGCAGCAGGGTCCCCAGCTTGGCTAACACGTGCTGAAGGTGTGAGTGCCAATCCTCACAGAGATTTCCCTCCAGAGGAACTCCCAGGAGACAGAAACCAAAGCTGGCAGCAGGAGACCAAGGCAGGCTCCTCTTTGTGCCATGTCCCCAGTGCTGAGATCTGTAGCAGTCAGAGCGTGAGGCAGGACACCATTTAAGTCTTTACAAGAGTAACAAAAATTACTCTCCTCTTTGAATACTGACAAGCTCCCCACTTCCACAAGCCCTTCACTGCATGTGCCCAACATGGAATAACAAGAAAAATGAAGCAAAATAAGGCACCAGAGCAGTGGAGAAGGTGCTTGCGAACAAACCCTGCAATGAGGTTTCTAATGATTGCAAGTATGTACATGTTCTGCTCCAACAAAGCTGGTGGGGATCTGCCAGGCTGAATAATGAGCAGGGACACCACACGCCTTCCATACATAATGGTACAGAAATGGAATATAAGTATACACTGCGGCTTTGTGGAACGAAGGGGCTTTTGTAGCCATTTATGTTATACAAAGATTTACATTTGGAAAAGTCACTCTGCTATATCTGGCAGAAATTTCAAGACAAATGGAACCCATACTTATTCATTCAATGATAATACTGAGCACAGGATAAAGCTCTTAAATTCAGAGCAGTTTATAAAAATTAATTACTACTTAGTTCCCCCTTGTGAGGTGGGAAAGTATTACACCTGCATATACATGAGGACACCAAAGCACAAGTGGATTAAACAGCTCATTCAGGACCCCAGAGACAGGCTAATTGTTGAAATATGTATGCACACGTGCATCTGTGTGTGTTTGAATGGGTTTGGCCCCTCCAGAGCCTTCCCAGCACACGGAGGCCAAGCTGCTCTGCTGGGCTCCTCTCACCATAGGGTCCCAGGCATATCTAATGAAAGACACCAACCAAAGAAAGGGAGGAGACTTTTTGTGGTTTGCACTGATGGGAATAAAAGCTAGCCTTTCAAAGAGCCGAGGAACAGAAAACCCATTGTTAAAAAACTGTGCAGTGCTCCAGTGACAGCTCCTAATCAGCTTGCCACTGAGCAGCTTCACACCAGAGCACAGCAGACCTGGGAATCCATGTGCCAACAAACGTTATAAAACCTGGCCCTTGACAAATGAAGAGAGAAGGGGCTGTGGAGCCAGTGAGAGAGACAGGCCCCCACCCACAAGAGGGCTGGCAGCCCACTCCTCCTGCTCCAGTGACCTGAAAGCCCTGGAGCAACCGCTCCCCTTGTTGGACGCTTCGCCCATGGCCTCCAGTCCCTGCCCTGGGTCACCAAGTCCTTCTCTTGATGTGCACACCAGCAAAAGCGCACATTGTCATGGGAACAAACAGGTATTGGAGTGTCTGCAGGGCTCCTGTCAGCGCTGGCAGGTGGGGTTCCAGAGGGATGCTATAATTAGCCAGCACCAGTTACCTGGACGCAGGGTTTGCCACTGATCTGTGGGGTAAAACACTTCCAGGTCTTCAGGATCAGCGTCATCCTCTGTCACTGGCTCCTTCCCACTGTCATCTTTTATGTCGCTCTCTTCTATTTTTGTAAGGGCAAACTCCTTTTGGAGAGAAGAGATTCAGCTCATTAGCAATTGCATCTGGGTAATTTAGTGCTGGCTGAGAATACAAAATTTTTTCCCTCGCCAGCAGATTTTTTTTTTTTTTTGACATCCGAGATTCTTTCCACATGGTTAAATTTAGATTTAAAGTATATTAAAGGTTAAACATGCATAACTAGTATGACATTTGTGCTGAACAAAGCAATGCAGCTTATTTCCCATTCCAGAGCAGGTTGCAAGTTTCAAACTAGCTCTCACAGAGCCTCACCTGTATTTCAGTCAGAGGCAGAAGCCCTGGCTATTATTAGAGTTGTGTAACATTATAAGACCCCATTTTCCCTTGTCTAAAAATATGTCAAACTTTTAACTTTTTCAGCTGAAATTTTCCACACGAGTGGAATGCCTCAAGGCTTGTTGGTCGGTTTGGGTTGATTTGGGGGTGGGTTTTTTGGGGTTTTTTTTTGGTTTTTTTTTTGGTGGTTTGGTTTTTGTTTTTTGGGGGGGTTTTTCCCTTAAATGCACTTATTTCAGGCTTGGAGAAGATTTCAGCTAAAATAGTTCAGCTATTTCCAAAATAGGACATGGGAAAAAACACACTGAGTTGCCCACATGATACAAATGTGAGGATCCTCTTCTCCACCTGCTCCCAGTGTTCTCCAAGTCTTTTAAAACAATGAGGCAGGGGTTTAATCACCACCTCCATGGCAAGTGCAGCACGAGGCTGGCAGAGGTGTGGGAGAGCAGCCAGCATGAGTGGTTCAATGTCACACCAAGCGAAGAACAGGGGAGAACAGCAGGGGGAAAAATCCTGCTGTGAGGGAAACCTTGCTGCTCAATGGCAAGCCTCCCTAGGGAGCTGGTGGGAGTCACATAAAATTCTGCAGAGTGTGCAGTAATGACCTGTATTCTCACACCAGGCACTGACTCCTGGGTCTGGGCTGTTCTGGTTCCAAAGGAACAGATGAACTGGTCCAGACTCATCACCCCCACAACTCAGTGTCTGTGAAGGTAATATTTTCAGCTTCTGAGATCACCAGTTCAGTCACCACTGAAGAATTTGAGATAACCACCCTACAGGGAATGATTAGTCCTAATTGTTGGCAATTAGAATAGAGTTACAGCTCACTTCATGAAGTGTTTGGATATTAATCCTTAGAATGTTTTCACCAGGGAAAATATAAGTAAATTCAGGGGTTAACTGGAAATTCTGGGACACATTCTGCCTTCAGTTCTTCCACTCTTTGGGAAAAAAATGCATGCACATTTTCTGTCAGAATTTGGATGCTCTGCATATAAATATCCGTTTCCAGCCTAAAAGAGCCTTTCTGAGCAACAGAAATGTCAACCTGAGCAGAACATGCACAGTAGCAACGACAGTGTGAATGTGGCACTTGAGGACGTGAGCTGGTGGTGGCCTTGGCAGTGCTGGGTTAAAGGTTGTACTCAATGATCATAAAGGTCTCTCCCAACCTAAACAAATCCACAGTTCCATGTTTATGGTAACACACAAAGGTGGCTGACAAACCTAGAGAATGTTTTTATTTCAGCTGTGGAAAGGGACTGCAATGTCTCAGAAATGCATGAGAAACCAGATCTTAACTCCTGCTTCTGCTGAGTGCATCAGGGGCTTGGAATTGTTCAAATTATAACAAATGGTTAAAGCTCAGGAACAATCACAGCCATAAAAGCCCAGGTTCTGCAGATGAAAATCAATGTTAACATTTTCTGAGCCAAGACTCTACAGGACTAAAATGGAGTGAGTGGGGCCGTTATTATTTAGCTGATTTCCACGGCTCTGTGATTATCCAAGAGGGAGTTAGTGATACAGGCTATTGTAAATTTACCACCAGACCTCCCAGTGCTGGATCTGTTCAAACACATAATGGAGACAGCTGATGTTTACCGGCCCTGCTCAGGAAAAGTGCTGGGGTTTAAATGCTCAGAAAGGATAAAAGGATGTGACTTGGTTCATTTAAGTGTTGCTGACACTGCCTGGCCACAATTGCCTTGCAATACCCCATTTTCATTAGCATTTCTAGCAAGAATGGGCAGCACCACACAAGCCATTCTTCATTTACACAGAAATCAGCAGAACCCTTTTTGGTTTGTTCTTATAATTCAAGCAGGAGAAAGAGGTTTCCTAAAGAACAGGAATTTCCTTAAAGGCAAGAAGCATCCATGTGTTATCCGTCTGAAATCAAGCTGGAGCAGCCAAAACTTACAGGCACGGTGTCACTGAGGCTGGAGGAGGAGAAGAGCACAGCACACAACAGCAGCAGCAGGCTGACTCTGGCACAGGTGGAGAGGAGCCCAGCCCAGTGAGACATTGCCACCAGCCTGAAAATGCAAAGCAAAACAAACCCAAGTGGATTTTTTCCCATTTTCACAGGTTTCAGGACTCTTTACACAACACTTTGTAACACAGCATGGGATCAGGGGTGTGACATGGCACACCTCGAGGTGTGAGCACATGGGGCTGGTGGGGGCAGCTGGGCTCACTGCTAATGGGGTTTGTGACAGGTAATGCCAAGCACCTTATACTGACCCCACGGGGGATAATATCTCTCCTGGAAAACATGAGGAGACCTGCAAGACTTGTTTAAAATCACTTTGACAGTGCCATGGATGACAACTACAGGGGAAAATAAAAAGCAGTGCAAGCCTGTGAAGGCTTTTTATGCCTGTGTCTCATTTTAAGCACAGAAGTAGCTGCGTTCATTCAAATTAAACAAAACGACCAGCTGTCCAAGGATCAGGGGTTTATCTAATCCATATGCAGGTTTTCCTTGAGGAAAACAACATTTTGCAGAGGTCAGCAAGGTTCACTTGGTGGCTCCTACAGCACAAGGCTTTCCCTGCTGCTCACAGCAGCGGCTCACCCGAGCCATGGGGCCAGGAGCTGGCTCTGACCATGCTCACGGGGGACCAGGGAGAGCAGAGCCACGGCACAGAGCCACCCCCACCGACCACAGAGCTCCTGCTGAACAAAAGAGGGGGGGAGATGAAGGGTTCTGCTGTGGTGGGTGCCAGTCCCCGGGCACAGGGCTGCTGTGCCCACCCTGCATATGTGACCACGCACACGTGTGCCCCCGCTGCCTCGCCACACGAGGCTGGGGATCCACCTACAGCCTTCAGCTCGCTGCTGGGGTAGGGAGTGCAGCAGCCTGCCAGCACACAGGCTGCACAAGTATTTCCTTTGATTGGCTCTAAATTTACACGCTGCTAAATTAAACTAAATGAGGTCTTTTGAAAGAAGATGGGACTGATTAGTTCCGTTCAAACACTCCTTCATTACTCATCCCTCCATCAAGTCTGCTCCTACTCCTATACAGGTTTTAAAGAATTTCCTCCCTACATGCAGTCCGAAATATCTTGCTTTTCTGTCCATCAGGATGGCACATCAGAGAGCACAGTTCTCCCTCCTTGAAGCAACCACTTTGTGTCCCACAAAGCAGAAAACCTGCTCACAGCAGCACCCAACACCAGCTCCTGCCACCAAAGAGCCTCTGCCTCCAGAAGTCTTCAGGGACATGGAGGGAAGCCTCCTCTCCTTCCGCCCTTTCACAGGTACCTTGTCTCTCCACTTCATTTTGTTACTTCTTTCTCTCCCTGCTTGGTTTTTGCCAGAAAAAGAAAAAGCAACCCACCACATCTCACTGGTCAGTGGTGGACAGGAGAGGGACAGAGCAGGGAGCAGAGGTAACTTGCATGTACTTCTGCATCCTCCAAATCTGATGTACTTCTGCATCCTCCAAAAACTCCTGAGCCAGGGTCTTCCTGAACAGCAGTCTCTACCTCTGAGCCACCTCTGCCACATCAACTGGGTTTTTCTCATTGATTGGTTTTGGAACAGATCTGGATTTCTGACACCCACAGCATCCCTGAGCAATGAGTTCCCCGCTTAACTCAGCGCAGGAGAGCATCATCTCCCATTTCCTCCTTCAGTCTCATCTTTTCTAAAGAGTCAAAGAACCACCTCAAGGACCCACAAGCCCTTATTAAACCACAGTTGGAGTAGAAGAAAAGCTCCCTATTTTCATAAGGCAGCCTATGGCCAGAGCCTCCATCTCTCCCTTGGGAAATGGCCAAGCAAAACCAGTTTACAATCAACACCCAGGCTCCTGAGCTGGCACACCTGGAGCACAATGTACAGTCTCAAACTCCCTCTGCTCCCAGAAGATCTTGATCTTTGTGCCCTTCTGGACAGTGTCACAGTCATGACCTCAGTCCAGGGTGACCACAACACACAGTTCTCTCTCATCTCAGCAGACTGCTGCTTTTTACACAGGGAACAGGTTTTTGGGTTTGGTTGAGGGGTTTTTTTCAGTTATAAAACAAGCAGCAGAACTGGAATAATGAAAAATAGATGTATCCCTCAAACTTTATCTGCAAGCCTGGAAATAAAAAGAAAATAAAAAAAAAAGAAAAAAAAAAAAAAAGAAAAAGTAATTCAACAAAGCAGTGGCTGAAAGCAAATGCACACTCCCAATAAAAATAGAGCTCACGTGTACCGAGGAGGCTGGTAGCAAATGACAGCACAGCCTCTTTCAAGCCTCCAGCCTCCTGCCTGCCTGGCAGATGACATCTGCACAACAATTAGCACTTTGCTTCGGTCCCAGGTAGGCAGGAGGAGCCAACATGTGCAACACAGGGCTCTGGAGCTCCTGGAGAGCAGCCTGCACAGGCTGACATCTCCTTACAGACAGACGCACACAGAGGGCAGGAGAGGATTTCCACATGGAATGTTCTGTGCACATAGTGGATTTTCAGAAACAGCCCTTGCAGCCTGCAAAGCAGAAAGGGTGGTCATGCTGACCCCAGCTGCACAGGGAATGTTTGCTTGGATTTGAGGGCATCTTTGGGGATCCAGCAGCACCCACGTACAGCAGCCAGGCAGCAGCAAAACCAGACTAAAAAGGCCACAAATTCCCCTTTTGCAGAGCAGAGGGGTTGATGTTTTTCTTAATAATCCTTTTTTGTCAAACAAAATCAGGTACCAGGGAAGGAGCTAAGGGTCAGACTCCACTGCTGGCAGTAATCCTTCTGTCAGAGGAGATGTTGCTGTCTGGGAGGTTCTGCTCCACAGCTCCAGAAATCCCTGTCTGCGCCAGCAGCAGCAGAAACAGTCCGGAGTTGTGCTCCCCATTAGCAGGGACATTTCCACTGGCTGCAGAGCTGCATCAGGGAGCTGCACAGCCCCGGGAAAGCAGCTCCTGCAGTCACAGGTGACAGCTCAAAGGGAGCCAGCGAGAGGAGCACATTTCATTAATGCCTCCTGCTGCTGGCAGCACTCTGTGCTTTCATAGCCCGGCACAGAGCCCGCGTTGCCTGTCCCGTGCCACTCCAACAAATCCGCCTGGAGCCTCATCTCAATTCTGATCTACTGCTCCAGGAGAGCACACAGATATCCCAGAGCTCCTCAGCCCCATCATCACCCTCTGGCTTTGCAGCCAGCTGGAAGTAGAATGACTGAATCATTGAGAATCATTGGAAGAGACGTCCAAGACCATGGAGTCCCAGCTGTGCCCCATCCCCACCTTGTCACCAGCCCAGAGCCCTCCATGCCACCTCCAGGTGTTCTTTGGACACCTCCAGGGATGGGCACTCCAAACCTCCCTGGGGCAGCCCCTGACCACCCTTTCCATGGAGAAATTCCTGCCTATGTCCAACCTAAGCCTCCCTTGGCAGAGCTTGTAGGCCATTTCCTCTTATCTTGTTCCTTGCTCCCTGGGAGCAGAGCCCAACTCCAACCTGGCTCCACTCTCCTGGAGAAGGTCCCCGCTGAGCCTCCTTTTCTCCAGGCTGAGCCCCTTTCCCAGCTGCTCCTCACAGCCCTGACTCTCCAGCCCCTTCCCCAGCTCCATTCCTTCCTTGGACACACTCCAGCCTCTCCATGTTTTCCTTGCCATGAGAGCTCAGAACTGGACACAAGATTGGAGGTCCCTCAACAGTCCCAGCACAGGGGATGGGCACTGTCCTGGTCCTGCTGCCACCCCAGTGCTGATACAAAAATATCAATTACATCTAAGAATAAACAGTAACTAGGGATGACTTGAGGGAGCAGGATGGGTATTGCAGCTTGCAAATCTGCCTGCAGATGAACTAATTCAGGCCAGGTTTCCATCCAGCCACCCTTGCTGAGCTGGTTAGTGGCAATGGAGCACCAGCAGCACATCATGTGCCTGCCAGCACAAACCACTGACAGAGCTTCCTCCATGACTGCAGGGCAGAGATGGAAAACCTCAAGGAACACGGCCCAAGCTGAAACATGGCACAAGGAGCTGCCAGCACTCACAGCCTCTGCAGCTGAAGGGGAAGTTTCCTGGGCAACAGCAGCTCAGAGAGTGATCTCCAGCCAGCTGTGCACAGGGGCTGTGGGACTGGAGAGGCTCTCAGGACACAGAGTGCAATCACAGTGAGCTGAGATCCCCTTCACACAAAATGTCCTTTTAATGGGTGGCTTCCATAGCCGAGCCCAGCGTGACAGGACAAGTGAAGTGCAGTGCCACGGAGAAAGAGAAGGAAATTTAGCTGACCTGACCTGCAGTTTTCCACCCCTGAGTGAGAGGGTCCCCACGTCTGTGAGGAGCACTCATGTTTGCTGGTATGTCACAGACACCTTGGGAGCACCCTGTGGCCAGCTGTCCCTCCTGCTCAATGACTGTACAGCCACACCAATATGAGAAAGAGGAGGTTTGGAGCTGAAATTCAGCCTGTTCTTAGCAGAGGAAACAGGTGATGGGCAAAGAGAGGATTATTGGGAGGCCACAGACCAATGCCCTTCCCCAGTCACTAGCTGGGTATGCACAATCCTGTGCTTTCAAGCAGGACAACCTGCACACACCACCATCTGAGGTCAATGCCTGGGATGATCTCAGCAGCTCTGCTCCTCCAGGCATTCTGTCCTCAGGAAAGCACCCCTGTGACTCCAGTGGGTGTCCCCAGCCCCACTCAGGAGACCACTACAGTGAGAGCCCCAAGCCCTGCCAGAAGGTCCCACCTGGGCAGGAAGCCCCACACAGGTAAGACAGCCCAGGGAGCAGCAGGGGTTTGCAAGCACCCTCACACCTCCAGGATCTCACTGGAGAGGGTGTAGCTGCCATACAGACTATTCCATCTATGTTGCTTATGAAATTGCTTTAGAAAAACATTTATTCTTCTTACTTGCTTCTCATCATTTACTCCTACTAGGACTCTGCTCTGGTGTGTTAAAAACACTCCTACACAAAGGGAAAAGTTGTGGGAACACCTTCATGCTGCCTACGGAGAACCCACACAGCAAGGAAGCCACACTTTGAGGTTGGCTGGAATAAACTGGGCAGGCTGGGCCCAGCCTGAGCACAGACAGCAGGTCCTGCTCCCACCTGCTGCAGAAGCCCCACTCCAGACTGGAACCAGTCCACAGGAGGGAATTGTGACATGGGCACAAGGAGGTGCAGGATAACCATGGCACAAACATGTGTTTACAGAGCTTGGCATCCACTGAACACTCATGCACCTTTGTAACTGCTGCTAACAAATAATAACAATAAATATTAATAACCCCTCCAGGCTACCTGTGCAGCCATCAGCTCACATCAGCCCCTGGAGCAGCAGCTTGGCCATGACACCACCCAACACAGCTCCGACAGCACTGCCAGGTGCCAGGAGCAGGACAGGGATGTATCCAGCAGCAGGAGACAGCCCAGCAGTGCCCAGGCACGGCGGGAGCAGCTCTTGGCACCAGCAGCTTCACCAGCTCTGCCACAGCTCCCCCAAGAGCAGAGGAGGGGAGTGTTGTGCATCACTTGGATAAAGCCAGAATCTCCCCTTCTACCCGGCCACAGCAACCCTGACCCTGCTGTTTTTACAACTCACACAGTTTAACACTAAGCATCGTTTAGTCTATCATTTAAATTGACTTAATTAATTCATCCAGCAAGCTGCATTCACACAAAACGCTGCTCTCCAGAGGGCAGGAGCACAGCTTTGTGCTTGGGTGGTTTGAAGCCTGAGCAAGGCTGCCCTCGCCCTCCCCACAGCTCGTTAGCAGCCATGGCACAAGGGGCCACACTCATTAGCGCTGGTGGCAGAAGGGGCCATGCTCCACCGTGGCTCAGCACGACCCCAATTCCACCAGCTGCCTCCCCAGCATCCCTCAGACCCTGCATGCCAGAGAGAGCACTGGGTCCAGGATGGGGGATCTGCTCTGCCAGCATGGAGCATGCAGAAGCAGAGCGTGCCTCGGAGATCAGAGGCTGAATTTATCATTTATTATTTATAAGCAGTGCATCTATCTGAATTTCTGGCAGCTGCTCTCACAGGGCTCTGCACTGCCTGCACACCACATGACACTCTCACTTCTCAGAGCTCTGGGGTTGGCAGGGACCTTTGAGCCCACACCAGAGTGCTGGTGCTGATTTGCACCAATTTAGGACTTTAGGACTCACCTGGAGATGAGAGATGCACAGGGACCTTCAAGACAAACATCTTTCTGAAAGCTGTCACACTGCCTGACCCAGCCACCTCAGCCTTCCCCTTCCTCCTCACCTCCCCACCACCCCAAACCCCAGCTGAAAACACCTCTCGTCCTGCCCGTACCCATTCCCTTCTCCTTGCTGCAATTTCCCATGCACAGCACATACAATAAATGATTCTTCTGCCCCCACTCGAATCTATCCTTTCCATCAGCTCCTATTTGCAAGGTGACACCTTGCCTCTCACTATCCCAGGAGCCTGCCAGCATTCAGTGTGTGTTTTTATCCCCCCTGCTTTCCCAAGCTTGGAGAATCTAACAGGAAAGAAAGCACATGCTGCACTAACAAGGTCCCAGAGAACCCTGATGTCCCACTGCAGCTGGGCCCACAAATTGCCAAAGATTTAACTGGCTTATTCCCAGCCTCTCTGGAAATAGCTTTTTGTATTTTCCAGGTTCCTGCTGTTCACCCGTGGCTCTCCTAGGGAATAACAACCTCCTTCCCCTGTCAGACGCTGGCTTACCTATAAAGAAACTCAATTAAGAGGTTAAGAAACCATGCAAAATTTCTGCTCAGTGTTACAGAAATCCAGCAGTGATGAATCCAGCACACAATTCCCACAGCAGCACCCACACCACACTGCCCGCCCAGTAAAAGCATCCCTCCCCACGGCTGTATCTCAGCCTGTCCCAGCCAGGAACCTCCCTGCCAGTCCCAGCTCAGCCTGAAGGCTTCCCATGGGCATTGCCAAACCAAGGAACCCCCCTGCCCCTCCCTGCAGAGCACCTGGCACAGAGGTGCCTCAACAGTGGGCACGTCAAGGACTCCTCCAGCTGCCCTGTTGATCCGCCAGGAACCATGAGCTGTGAGCTTTATGAAAAATGCATTTTCCCACCTCTCCACAGAGTGCCAGGTGTTGGTGACAGCTCTGACTCCCTGTGACAACCTGGAGGACAGGAAGCAGCAGGGAGCAGGGTGGCACAGGGGCAGCAAATATTGGGCTCACCTGCTGGGTGCTCCAGGTATGTGGCCAGGAATAACGTGGCATAGCAGCCTGTGGATTGATTGCATGGGATGCCTGCCTGCATGTCCAGCCCTGGCTCAGCTCCCAAAATGCTTCTAGTTTTGTGGCAAGCTCCCAGTTGAAAAGGCAGAGGCCACTGGGATCTACCTCATGGGTCAAACCCACTCAGGAGCTGCCAGACTGGCACCAAAACCTGGAATAAAGCCCTAACAAGCCAATCTCAAGGGGAATTAGGAGCTCTCTGGGGAGAAACACAACCTGCTGCCATACAGGTTCCCTCAGGACCAGTCCCTGCATCAATCCAGACATGTCAATTCCCACGCTGAGGCTCAGCTGCTCCATTCCCAACACAGACACCAAGGTTACAACCAACCAAGGCCGCTTCCACTGAGGTCAGCAGCAATATCTTCCTGTGTTTGATGCAAGGCTGCTATTTTTTCTCCCTGCACTTGTCCTTTCACAGGGGTTGCACAGGATGCCTTTGTTAAGCAACTAATAAGCCCTGGGACAGGAATGAGCACAAAGGGAGCGCTGAGAGACTGCCAGTCCCATCACCCAGAAGTGACTCTCGTGGTGGTTGCCATTCCTCTCTCTATCGCATTTCCCACCAAGACTGAAAAGCAACTCTTGCTCCCCGACCATCAAAGCTTCCCCAGGACAAAGCCAAAGCTGAACAGCCAGCCACTGCAGGCAGCACTCCTTCAGCAGGGTTTTTCCTAAAGACATTTAAATTAAAACAAGCCCCAAGGGCTGCAAATGCAGAAGCAAATGCACAGACACAGAGAGCTGAAAGAGAACATAATTCCTTTCCTATCCTGTTCTTCTTCTGCCACCCCTACTTTGGGGAATGGTTTGTTGCCTTTTAGAGCTATTTTAGATGTTACTTGCAGCAATGTATGGAGAAAACAGTTGAAATGTGATGGTGCAGCATTCTTTTTAATTAAACAATCCCTCAGGCACAACAGAATGGCTCCAGTCAAGCCCAGGACACTGCAGGTCTGCCTCCTCAGGGGGAGATGCTGGCACCACTCCTCCAGCAGAGCAGAAGGTCTTCCTCCTCTCTGGAGGCCAGTTATCAGATGGCCCAGATCTTCCACAGGGTTTGTGTCCTTCCTGCTGCCATCCTGGCTTTTTGCCTCGTCAGCCTCTGCTAAGCAGAGCTTCGATCCCCCAAGCAACTCCTGGTTCAGGGACCTTCTTTCCTTCTACTGCCCAAACACAAAGGACACAGAGCTGGTGCTCCCCAGCACCTCAGCTTCAGAGGGGAAGGTTTTGGTGTGGCCTGGAATGCCTGGATCTGAGACTCCTCTGGTCTCTTCAAACAGCAGCAGAGCCACAGCTTGTGATCCATGGAGCATTTTCCTTGGGGAATGGAAGTCACGCCAGCGTTCATCTCCACCTTGTCATGGCAGAACAAGCTGCATCGGTGCTTCAAAGAGCTCCTCAGCCTTAAATCCTTATAAAACGTTGACTAAGTGGAGAACCTGTCTCTGAATGTGTCACAAATCCCAGCACAGGTTATGAAACAGCTTTGCTGCGAATGCCTGCGCCGCCGTGGGACTGCGCGTGCCATGGAAGCACGGCAGCCACCGCCCACGCCGGGCTCCTCTCCCAGGGAACACTCTGCTGCCCCGTGGGTATCTGAACTGATGGGTTATGGAGAGAGGATTAAAGAGGTAGCAAAGGTCCCAGTCCACAGGTCCCTCCTGGGCTCCGTGACCAGGCTCCCTGCTCCTCAGAGCTGTGTTTCCCCTCAGCCACAGCTCTCCAAAACCTGCACTGAGGAAGGAGAACAGAGATGTGACCAGAACTGAGTGGGTTTCCCCCACGATTTTCTCTTCCAAGGGACAATTACTCTGTAACCTCAGTACCTTCCAGTCAATGCACAGTTTCTCATCTGGAGCTCAGACCAACAGCAGAAGATCCAGACACTCAAAAGAAAAATCCTTTTGGTGAGATGCCCTATAAAGAGCCAATTTCATGGGCTGGCATACCTCAATAGTTGAGCAGCACTGGTCCACAGAGGGTTCTTCCTTTGACAGCCCTGGCTGTCACTGCACCTGCTGGCTCTGCAAACACCTGAGCAGCAGCCAAAGGACACAGGGACTTTCACTCTCCATGTCTTGGTGTTTGCTGTAAGGTGATTGGCAAAGCCAAGAGCTCAAAATCTGCTGTCAGAGTGAGCAGCAGGCTGTTCCCACACACACCCTCAGCTCTGCTCAAAGATGCACCTGCAGCACCTGCATCTCTCCTGTGAGACACCAGAACATCCTGAGCAGCTGCCTGTGCATGCTGGTGGTGCCACAGCAGGCGGGGACATGGCACATCCAGCACAGCTCTGCCAGACCACATGTGTGCGTGTCTGAGCTTCTGCCACGATGACCACAGATCTCAGCTGTCCCCTCCTGCACACAGATTTTATCCCCAGCTATTCTACAGAGCTCCCCCATCAGCTGCCATCCAAATGAAGCTGCTCTGTGAATCCAGGCTGTTTCAGTGACAGCCTCCACAGTGACTTCCAGTGACCACACACGTCACATGTCAAGACAAGTTTTGGCAACAACCCCAATGAGGGAGTGAGAAATCTCCACGCACCCAGAGGCAGGCAGGCAGGGGCAGTTCCTCACATGTCAAAGGGAGCAGCAGTGGGAACAGGCTGCATATGTTTTCTGAGGCTAGGACCCTGTCATTTATGGAACAAATGGTACATTTATTGTGCTATTCAGGAAGAAATAATAATTACAGTGGCCTCCAGTCTCCAGCTCTTTTAAGTCTGTACTTAAAGAAAGAGCAAAAAAAGACCAAAGCAAACAAGGCTTCCACAAAACCCTCTGAACAGCTTTTAGCTGCTGGACAAAAGCGTGGCAGCAGGAACTGCTCTGCATTGTCCCATCTTGTTCCTATTTCGTAACAGCCCCGGCACTGCAGGCAAAGCACAGCAGGAGCAAAGCCCTGCTCGGGTGCTGGAGCTGCCCTGGCCTCCAGCTCCTGCCTCTCTACCGTGCTCCAGGTGTGCTTCAGGTGTGCCCAGCTGCCCTGGCACGTGTGGCCTGCTGGGCTTGTTCATCCCAGGGCAAGGAGCAGGGAGCCGGCCCAGGCACCTTGTGATGCCATGATGATTTTTTTTTCTTTTTCTTTTATATACCTTTTATGTATTCTCAGTGCACTTAACATGCATGCTTGTAATTCCTTAAGTCTGATAACTTAGCATAAACCTGGCATTCTGTTAGGCCAGAAAACCAAATGTCCTAAAGCCCTCACAGCTGGAGGCCGAAAAGCCCTATGGTATCTTGAGAAACCAAGGTCCCCTGTAAAATACATCCTGTACACTAGAATTAAGCCCATCTAGAAGGAATACTTTGAAATAGGAAGATATCATGCTATTCATTCAAGCCTCTCATTGAGGCATCTTTGTTAAATATGACAATTTACAAGGTCTATAAAATTGTGTATGTGATCCACCGTGCGTGTGCATGTCGGCGCATTCCACCTCGGTGAAGTGTTGCACCATAAAGATCCTTATTAAATACCGAGATAAAACCCTTTATTCCCCTAACCATGTCTGGCTCTTAATTTTAAGACCAAGGAAAAGGCATCACCTGGTGGGCTCTGCCTGCCCAAGGGCATTGAGAAGCAACACCCAGGGCTCCATCCACGGCTCCAGGATGAGCTCCCAGGAACACGTTCCCAGCACACATAACTCTGTGTCTAAGCAGGCACTCAGCCCTGCTTGGATGGAGATTTACAGAGAGGATTTTTTTCCTCTTGGAAACAGTAATAGATGGACAGCAGGAAAGGGAAGAAATTAATGAACAAGTAATCATTCCCAAAGTTGCAAATAGGAGTAATTCCTCACTCTGAGACAACTCTGGAAAACAAGATTAAAATGCTTAGGGGACATATTCTGAAAACTGCAGGTAATAGAACAGATAAAATGTATTTACACTATCTCACAGGGGACAGGTACTTTTTATTCTGCTGAGGAATGTAATACTCTGCTTCTCATTGCAGAGCTAAAAGGGTGTCCTAAAAAAAGGAACTTAACAAAGCATTTTTAATGGCAACTGGGTCTGGTTCCAGAACACAGGTTCTCCTCTACCCTGCAGCCAACATGCCACGGGAACCACAACCAGCACCTGCAGACACACCCAGCACACAAACATCATCAATAACCCATGCCAACAGCTCCATTTTCAGCCAGCAGAAGGGAGGCTGGGAGGGCAGGGGGATCACAGCAACACTCCGTGTGCTGATGTTTCCTGAGAGGAGGAGGCAGGCCTGCCTTCCTCCACTTCCCAGCGCCCGCAGAGCCGCGGCTGCCAGCGAACAGACTGTGCCTCAAGTAGCCGCCAGCAGAAACAATTTGTCATGTGTCAGATCAAATAAACTCTTATGAGGCCACTGTGCTCCCTGAAGCAGACGGCTGCCAAACTCCAAAGGAGAAATCCAAGAAAGTGAGCTGGCCGGTGTCAGCCCCAAGTGCTTGTGGAGCCCAGCACACTTGCTGTGAGACATCAGCACCCCCACGCCAGGCAGACACCCGCAGTGCCCATCAGGAACGAGGACTTGGTGTTTAAATTATCACTCCACATAGCCTGGGAACTCCACATTCCTCATCCAGTGGCACAGCACCTTGCTCATCCCAGGGAGGCCTGAGGAAGGCTGGTATCTGTCAAGTGTCTGGAACAGGCTGCAATGGATTATCACTTGTCTCAGCAAGTGCTTCTTCCCTCCCAATGAGCACATGCTCTCCTGCTACCAGAATTCCCTCCAAACTGAATTACAGATTACTAATTTTTCCTTTTAAATAGTCCTAGGGACTTTTTTTTTTGGTTCATTCCCAAGCACCATTGCAGCTTCCCATGCATTGGGCTTACGCCCTTGCACTGAGAGCCCTCACAGGTCCTGTTTGCTGCAGAGTACTGCAAGAACCGCTAAAGCACAGGGCCCAGGCACGTCCTTGTCTGTGATTCTGCTGGGCAAGACAAACCCCTAAAACTGCTGTGGGCACTTCTGCAAGAACAAATCATGCCAGCAGTATTGTAAGGATCTCAAATCACTCACTTTGCCCCTGTGAAAACCAGGCTCAAGCACTCCCTGGGCTGCACAGAGGGCACATCCCCCAGCCCAGAGCTCAGCCACTGGCCCCAGATGTTCCATGGGCTCCATCTTGGAGCAGCCACCTGAGCACTGCCATAGCCAGGAAAACCTCTCCTTCTATAGATGGATAATGGCCCCATAAAAGTGAGTCTGCAAGAGGCCTGAGGTTCCTGGCTGGACAGAGATCAGTTTAAGGCAAAGTGAGAGCAGCCACGGGGAGAAAAGCAAGAGATGGCAAAGGAAGGACAGGAGAAGCTGGAGGTGCTGCTTCAAGTCCCCAGCAAGCAACCTCCTGTCCCAAACCCCAGCAACAGAACCTTGACACTGCCTATCAACAAAAAGAAGTGAACAAATGGGAAGTCTGGCAGCCTAAAGCAAGGAACAAGGGAAGAAAAGGAATCAGGCATGGGGCATTCCCCTGGCATTCACAGGGCCAGGAAAAACCTCAGCTGTGTGGGGCTTTTCCAGTTTATTTGAAGAGCATCCAGTGCCTGATGGCGAGTTATATTTAGACCCCTTTTATCCATACCAGGACTCCACTCCAGCCATGTGGACTGGCATGGAGCACAGGACCCCATCCACTGTTCCAGGAGCCTCTCACTCAGCTCAGAACACACCACTCAGCCAGCCCAGACACCAGGAGAGCTGTAAAGGACACACAGTGCTGCTTCCATCAAGGAGCAAACACAGGCTATGCTTGGAATGAGGGAAGTGTTACACTGAGATCCTGGGGAGGAGGAGGAGGTTACAGCCTGCAGTCTGTCATTCACAGGGATGCCTGTCAGGCACTTACAGCTGCACAGACATCAGGAGTCAGGTTCCCACAGATACCCAGCCTTTGCATACTCCAGTTTCCAGTCAACAGCTCTCTGGACTGTGATCCAGTGGTGGAAAGCAGTGCCAGCTCCAGGCACAGCACTTGTCCTCAGCCTTTGAAGGCAGGTTAAGCAGGCAAAGTTTTAGGCATCAAGCCAGGACATGACTTGAACTCACATCTCTGAATGGAGACTCTTCCTCTGAAAAATTCATGCTTTTTTCAGCTCTCTGCCTTTGAAGGATTTCAGAGAGAATCAAAGGGCTGGAGTGCAGAGGGAGTCACACTCCATCAGGTTCCTCAGCAAATTCTGGTTCTGTTCCTCAACAATGGTAAATTCTCCAGACACCTGGAGAAAACCAAATCTGCCTCAGCCACCCCATCTCACCCTGCCCCTCACAGCTGAACAAAGAGGCTATTTACAGCACCACCGACAAGTTTCTTTACCCTAGAACACATGGCCAAGTGCCACGCTGTGAGTACCAGGATGGTTCCCAGAAGCTTCCTGCTGACGTGGAACACTCTTCCCAAGCTTCCCCACATACACTCTGTACTTGATTACCCCACGCTTGCTGGGAGAAAAGGAACAAAATGCACTCCAGAGCCCCTTGCTGATTCTTAAGTACAACCATGGCAGCAACATCATTTTTCCCTCCCTTTCCAAGGCTGGCACATGCCATGTCCAGCTCCCAGAGACAGGAACCTCACACCCAGCCCTTCTGTTCTGTCAGCCTCAGGAGGGCCCATCTGGAGGAGCCATCACACACTAGGTACCAGCCCAGTATTCAAAACCATGCCCAGAACTTGCAGAAGCACTTAGATCACCCGCAGTTCCTGCTGGAAAATTTCCACAGTGTAACAGTTTCTTTTGTGGGCAGGAAGAGAGCAAGAAAATTAATTAACGCAGAGTAAGAAGAAAAAACTCCTCCTGAAGTGAGTTAACTACACTAAAGCAACAGTTGTGAGCAGGCCAAGTCCATTTTAAGGGCCATACATTTTTACTTCCACAGTCTTGAAAAGGAAAATGAAGAGACTTTGTTCTGTATGCATATTGTCCACCATTTGTTATTGTCTGTCTATTGATGCTTACTTGAAAAACAAAATTTAATTAAACCCCACAGTACTGCATCGCCTGCCTTTGAAATATGCCTGCATTAGAAGATCATTACAGTAAATGAAATACAGCTTCATATTGGATTTTTCAAATAATGTCCTAAAACTGTTACAAATTAAATAATACTCCTGCAGAGAGAAATTAAGAGACACAGTTTATAGCAAGGGCAAGGAGATGTTTACAGATGAAGTCTGAAACAAGACGTGGAGGAAATGAGGCAGAGAGGTGCCACAGGGCTCTTCCAGACCTTGTTGGGAGGGTTCTGTGCACCAGAAGCCAGACAAGGAAAGAGCGTGCCAGGGCCAGGCATGTGGAAAGGGCAGTGTCCCCAGCCCCCCAAGACTCTCAGGATGACCAGACAGGGTTTTGGGGTGTGCTGGCACAACCTCTCAACCCAGAGAGGTGTTTCTGCATGGGCTCACTGTGGCTTATTGCAGCCACACACCCTCCACATCCTTTGCAAACCCAGCCAAAGCAGCAGCAGCAGCCATGGGAAGTGAAGCCTCATAACCACTTGAAGCACTGAAAGCCTGGACACTCCATGGCCATGGAAAGGGATGCAGGAAGGTGCTGTTGTGGCAGGATGAGAAATACGTATACACGAGGGGAAAAGCAACAGGAGCTTTGTTATCATGGGGTAAATAAAAGCACAAGTGGGTCACTGAGTCAGCGCTGGGCACAGCAGCAACGCCTGATGTGGAACCCAGCAAAGCAAGTGAATAATATTGCATGAACCTCACAGCTCTGGTTTCATGAGACCTTCTCCTTAATAGCACCTGGGCTGATGCCAAGTGTTCTTTGATGACTTATTTACTCTAAGAAATCATTTTCCCTAAATAAGAGGAGCCTGTTACCGCACCCTTCTTCACATGAGCCTGGAAAAGGCTGCACCCTGCAGCTCAAGTGGCCTCATCTCCATGGTGATGCACCAACACACACACTGACTCCAGCAAGAAAGCAAACCTCCCCAAGGAAAAGGCTGAACCTCTCCAAGGGGAATGCTGAAGGTGGCAGAGCTCTCATCAGCATGAGTCCTGGGACAAGGTGTGCTGCAGGTGCTGGCTTTCCCAAGAACCAAAGCACGTCAGCCCACGAGCAGGCTGGAAATACAGAAAACCTTCCAGGCTGGAGAGAAAGAAAACCTAAAGAAAATCCAGGGCACCCCTGGATCCATTTTATAAGAAAACAGTAGATTTCCAGCTGCTGTCCATGCCAGGGAGCAGCAACTGAGAGACAAGTTCCTGTAGTTCTCATCAGCCTGTGAATCAATTATTTATAGGCAGAAGGTTCAGCATATAATCATTGAAAGCTGTCAACTTCCAGCCCACACAGAGCTTCCTCTGTGGAAAAAGAGCTGCTGCTCTGTGGACCTGGGACTCCTCACCCCTGCATGTCACAGGATTAAGATGAGCAGCTGTGGCACAAGGGGATCCATTACACCACAGCAACAACGAGCACTGGCACCCCAAGGCACTAACAGCACTCAACAACATCAGGCAAAAAAACCACAGAAATACAGGAAATGCAGCCCAGAATCCTTCCTAAAGGAAAAATATGGTGGTAAAAGGGCACAGGGAGTGATGTAACAGAGCTGGCACATGGAGCAGCTGGGGAAGGAGACTCTGGCAAGGCTCTGTGGGGCCAGAGTGTGGAAGGCAAGGCAAGCACAGCACTCAGGCACCAGCCCAGTGCTCTCCTATACACCACACCAAAGCCTCTGTACGGATCAACAACTCACAGCCACGCACCTGCACACCCCCAAACACTCTCCCACCAGGAGATTCTGGCTTTGTGCTTCCCAGGCTGTGGCAAAACCTCCCCTGACACTTAAAGGCAGCACAAGCAGCCTGCAAAGAGGATGGAGATTGCTGAGCCTCCGCAGCCTTCCAGAGGTGGGAGCAATGCAGGAGTGCCACAATCAGTGGGAGCATGCCAAAGCAGGGCAGACAGGTTAAAAAGGAGCAGGCTTCACACTCCCAGGTATGGCAGGAAATGTGCTCATCCTCAGCTCACCAGCACTCTTCTGAACACAGCCAGAATGAGGTCTGAATGTTTAAAACACACCAGAGTGCTGTCCCCAGTTTGCTGGAGGAAGGAAAGGGAATGGGACATCCAATAGGGAGGAGGGAGCACAGCACAGGCACCTCTGGATGTGCCCTTCTTCTGCAGTTCAAG
>VZUI01048903.1:0-22254 GCA_013401135.1 Cettia cetti | reverse complement strand
CTGAATGTTTAAAACACACCAGAGTGCTGTCCCCAGTTTGCTGGAGGAAGGAAAGGGAATGGGACATCCAATAGGGAATGGGACATCCAATAGGGAGGAGGGAGCACAGCACAGGCACCTCTGGATGTGCCCTTCTTCTGCAGTTCAAGGTTAAACACCTCCTTTGCACACATTTCTGAATCTGCCTCTCTCTAAAGCTGCACCAGGTAATTAGAATCATTAGAACTATTATTAGACCATAATATTATTATAGCATTTTTGCTACACTTGACATCTGTTGGCTGATAGATTTAACCGGCACATAAGAAATAACTGTGCAGAGATTTCTTGCAAATGAGCACCAACACAGAAGACATTAAAGCATTCTGCATTCAAAAAGTTAATTTTATGGAAGTATGGTTGAAATAAAAATTCTAAAATTAAGTTAAACCTTTAAAACCTCTTGTTAAAGGAATCATTTGGGCTTAAAGTAGGCAACCATTTAAAAAATCCTGACTTTTATTTAGGTGTTTAAAGGCATATATGTGGCTTGGTATCTCCTTCAGATCAACATATGCATCTTCTTCCCATCTACTCTGGAGATTCCTAAATCACCCTTCCATCTTCCTTTCTTTCTCTCTGCAGCAGACACTTGAATTATTTGGGCAGAGTCTGACTGCACAGGGAACCAGTATAATCAGGGCTCTTACAACCTGCTGTCTACAAATCCTATGGAATTATCAGAAAACACATATCTAGAATAAAATACAGTTTGCTGCAGCCCATGAAGCCCAAAGGACTTTGCAAACTAGACTTGGGATGCAATTTATCCACCACTGAGATTCAGCTGTAATCCAGAATGGAACACAACCCATCTCATAACTACAGCACACAGCCCCCTGGAGAAAAGTAAGGAAGAATCCAACAGAAGTCATTGGAATGTTCTAGGGAGACTGAATTTTCTCCCCTGGCACTGAAATTAGGTCAGGGCACCCACCAAGTTGGACTCAGTGATGCTTGTGATGCCTTCCAACATGGATTATTCCGTGACTCTACCATCAGCCATGGACCAATACAGGAGAACAAAGAGGGCACAGTGTCTCCATCCTGTTGCTGGTGTCCCTGAAGCACAGGTGGAGTGAACAGCTGGGTACCACAAGTTACCAGCCCAGAGAGGAGAAGACATGAACACTACAGAGGAATCCTATGTTGTCCTTAAATTCGGTGGGGCCCAAATTTCACCCTGCAGTTTAACCCATGCACAAAGAAAGATGGAATAGAGGGTGCAAGAGCACTTCAGAAAAGGACCAGTTCTTAAACAGTAGTCACAGAACTCAGGCAGGGTAGAGCTGGTCCTGCTTGGGCAGTGATGTTTGCTCCAGTGAAATCTATTTCAGATCAGTAACTCCTGTTCCTTAAGCAGCTGGCACTGAGGTGACAGCAGAACCCTGGTACAATGAGGTATCCTGCAACCCCTCCCACTGTGACACACTATTTAGGAGCAAAAATGAGTGTCATTAATTTCTTCAGAGCAAGTAGTTTTATCTTTTCCAGAGAACAGCAACCACACAAGGAATTCGGAATTGCTTGAGGAGAAAAATGTTTTTTTTTTTTACCTTAGTCACATACAGACAAGCCCAACTCTCACTGAGGAGAGACCTGTGGAGAAACAAAGGAGAACAGGAGATGCTGGACACAGCTTCCCCCATGCACAGCCACTACTGAGGCAGCTCTGAGTGGAAGGCAGGGTTGAGCATTGCCTCAGAACTGTGCCAGTCCCAGCAAGGGTCAGCAAGAAGCCCTAGGTAAATGAAGTTCATGAAAGCTCTTAAAAATCACCTAAGCCTTCAGAAGGAGAGCACAATCCCCCACTACAGAGACCTGCCCATCACACCTCTGACCAGCACAAAGCAGGCTTTGCACTCTCCATCTGATGCTTTCAAAAGCCAGAGGAGCTGGGTCTGGGCAAGCTCACCTTAATGAGGCCCAGTGCTCATTACTAGCTATGAAAAAAAAGACCAATCAAAGCAACTCAACCCCACGCACTTGAGGGGTAGCTATCAGCAATTCCCTGTCACCACAGGAGAAATCCTTGTGTATGAGCCCTGGGAGCTCAGCCCAGGTCTGCTTCTGTTCATCCTTTCCATTAATGGTTTGAACAATGAAAGAGAAAGCACTTTCATAAAACCTAAAAGGATGCCCAAGAGTTAAGAGCTGGAAGCACTCTTGGAGGTCATGATCAGAATTGATAAACTGAAGAAAAGTTCCCAAAACACCCACAAATCAATAGAAAGAAAAGCAAGGAAAAGAATGCAAAGAAGGACCTTTGCAAACAGCACAAACAGAGATCAAGCACACAAACAGAGTCTGGGGGAAAGCTCTCCAGACAGAGAGAACCTAGGGAAAAAAAATTTAGGGATAACAGCCTTTCTGTGTGCTGGGGACCAGACCAAATGTGCCAGCGCTGTGACACCATGGCTCCAAAGAACATCCCTCTGTGATCCAGGAACATAAAATACCCAATTCTGGGCTCTGTGCTGGGTATCACCTCTGAGTCACAGACAATCCAGAGGGTCTGGACAGCCAGCACAGCCATCAGCAGCACAAAACATGCTATCCCATACCAGCTGTGGAGGGGTTTCTCCATCCCTGCTCCCTCCAGGGCTGGTACCAGCTCTCAGATTTTAACAAGATTTACTTACAAGGACAACCAGCCAGGGGCTCCCCATTCTATGAAGGCAACAGACAAACTGGCTGCTCAGTTTGCTGCAAGGGCAAGTTAGGTGAGCCGTCAGGCTCTCTGAGACTGGGATTCCATCAAGGCCAAGGGAACTGGGCCCTGTCCAGATCTGCACTACCATCCACCACTGTCCTGGAGACGAGTATTTCTCACCTGGCTTAGGACAGGGCCATGGACAAGGAGGCTGTTCCAGCCCTGTATTTCATTTTAGCATCCTCCATCTGAGTAGTCCTACAGAGGTGGCAAAGCCAAATGAACAGCCTTCTCTTCCCCAAAACACAATGGAGTTCCTCATCCTGCTGAGGGACACACACACACACACCACTGACCCAGCACCGCCATGACCCTTCACACCTTTGTCACCCCTCACAAACAAAGCTCATCCAGCTGCATTTGTCACCTCACTGCTACAGCAGAGAAGCCAGCAGGGAACAGGATGATGCCCTGGGGAAGGGCACAGCTTCCCAGCTTTCCTCTTCCCCTTCCACCCACACAGTCCCACTGACCTCTGTGACTGCCTGAAGCCCACAAGGGCCATCATCCAGCCCTGCATACCTCAGACAACTTAATTTGAGGGGACAGTTGTTGAAAACCATTGAAGTCATTGCCACAAGGTGTCATAAAGCAGGCAACAACAGCTGGTGCCACCAGAACACAGCTGCACCAAACCCAACCAGCAGCTTGGGAGAAATCCAGGAAGGGGGCAAAAGCTACAAATCTCACACAAAAGCAGGGCTTAGCTCTCGGGAACATTTCAGATTTCCCAAAGACTCAGAGGAATTTGGGGTTTTGCTGAGCTGCCTCCTGAACCACAGCCAGAATGGATTTGACAAAGCCTCGGTAAGCAGGCGCTGTCTCCCTTTGCAGGGCTGCTTCCCAGAGATCCCCAGCACTGTGTCACTTCCCACTTCAGGTGCTAAGAATATCTGCGTGTTCATAAAAAATAGCAACTAGCTATTGAGAACTTATCAACAAAGCGCTCGAAAAATCTTAATTAAAGCTGATTCACCTCCCTCACGAGCCCGAGTCGAGCGTTATTTCTCAGAGGAGAACACTGAGTGTAAGAGCTGAGGTGAGTTCTAAAAGCCATGGAGAGAGTCAGTAGCACAGAGGATTAGCACATAGAAAGGCTGACTATTATCCCTAAATTTATCCCAATAATCCACTGCCTCACAAATTGTCAAGGTATGGCTGCTGTGCTTTCAACCCCACCTGCCCAACCCAAGGAGAAGCAGACAGGTTTGGGGGTGCTAGAGTTTTCCAGGTGTTTTATTGCTCAGGCTAAAGGAATTCTCCACTGTAAAAATGAAGAAGGTGGTGGCAGTAGCACCAGCCCTGCTCTTGTGCTGTTTCAGGACACAGGGACAACACTGTGGGTTGAGAGGCTGTTCTGACATTTCACCAGGAATTGTTTCCAGCTGATTTCTTCCAAAGAATCATATTTGTATCCCTTCAAATTTAGTAAATACATGGTCACACAGACAGCAGCCTCCAGGAACTTGCAACACTGCTCTCTCACCTCTGGTAGCTGGACTCCTACACTGAAGTTTCTGGGACAGTATTTTGGATACTTTCACCACAGAAATGCCCTAGAGGCTGCTGAAAAACAAAGTGGACCAGACTGGGTTCTTTTAAGACAGGGTTGGCAGAAAGAAAAGAGAAAATTAGAAGTCCATCCCTTAACAATGCTACTCCCAGAGAACAAATGAATTCAAACGATCACAGAGAGCAGGAACACTGTGGCAGCACGTTCGGTAAATGACAGGGTGTGTCATCGTCTTCAAACGTCCTCTGGAGACTTATCTGCACTTAAAAGGTTCCTGCCGGGCTGTGCACAGAGCAGGCTCTTCCACAGACAGCTCCACCACAGAAATGCCTCTGCAGATTATCCTCCTTTGGCAGGCAAACTGAGCAGCACCGGTGCAGGCTGCTCTGCCTCTGCGCCGCACTTGGACTGAGTTACTTCCAGCAGAAAAACACTGCAGAATAAATAACTCGCCCCTAAGAAATTGTGTCTACAGAACTTGATGTAAACCCAGACCCTCCCGAAGGTGGGCAGTGTCAGAGCTCTGTCAAAAGATCACTCCTAACCCAAGCATTAGTCAACCACCGAACTTAAACATTTTAAGGCAACATTCCAAACAGTGTTTATATACAAAATCCCATTTGCTCAGCGTTCCCTTCCTGGCCTTGTGCAAAGCACCATATTACCAGTTCTCCAGCCAGAGAGCCACATGCAGGCTTGTACCAAAACAATTTAAAAACAGTTTTAAAATTCAGACCTCGTGTTACAGAGTGCACACCCTCAAGAAACATCCATTTTAATATCCCAGAGCTACTCCAGTGGTTCCAGCACGTTTTCCACAACACCCTGGGCACACAGTAGGCCGGAGGTCACCAGCCCAGCCTCGTGCTCCAGGCAGGATCCAAAGTGTGCCCGTTGGGGGAAGCTTACGTGTAAATATTTATGTTTAAAACACCTCAGTATAAGGGATCCCTGTCCTGTCCCCAGTGTGCGCCTAAGTGCCCGTCACAGGGCAAGCGTTTGTGCTCCCGGCAGCAACACTGCAGCCGCAGCAGCTGCCAGCCCTGCCCGAGCCCCGGGGGCCGCACACGCACCATCCCTAACGGCCACGGCCACGGCCACGGCCGCTCCGATGGGACCCGGGGCTGCGGGAAGCCCCCACCCCGGCAAGGCCTCACCGCCGGCTCCGCTCGCGCGAGGGCAGGGCAGGGGAGGCAGCGGCCGGTGCCCACAGGACCGGGGCCGGGACCGGGGCTGCATCCCGGTTCCGAGCCCAAACCCAGCGTTACGGCGCGGCCCTCACGAGGCGCCTGGAACACCTCCCATTGCAGCCCCCCCACCCCGACTCACCGCTCCACACTGCGCGCGCTCCGCCCGCCCCCGGCCGCCCCGCCCCCGGCCCACTCCCAGCCAATCAGCGACGCCCTTGGCCCAGCTCCCGTCCTTGGCCCCGCCCCACCCAGTCAGCACCGCCCCAATCTTGGCCACACCCCCTGCCCCGGCCCGGTCTGACACGGCCGCCCTTGGCCCCGCCCGCTGGCATTGGCCCCGCCCCTGGCCCCGCCCGTGAGGCGGAGGCGGCGGTGGCAGCGCGGCCTCGGTGCCGCCGTACCCTGGGCTGCTCTCGCCGGGCCCATCGGAGCCGTGTCCGCGGCTGGATTCGCCGGGCTGAGCCCGAGCCTTATCCCGGCCGGGCTGAGCCGTGTCCCGGGTCGGGCCCCGGCAGCCGGGGCTGCTCTGGGCGGGCAGGAACCTCCCTGTCTGTGAGAACGGCCTGTCCCGGGCAGCGGGCAGCGGGCAGTAGCCCCGTCCTGGAGGATCTGTCCCTCAGGAAGGGACTGATGGGACTGCCTGGCTGAGGGCACCTCTCTGCGTCTTGTTAGATTGAAATTCTGGAGGAATTTCTCCGTGGAAAGGGTGGTCAGGCCTTGGCAGAGGCTGCCCAGGGAGGTGTTGGGAGTGCTCATCCCTGGAGATGCCCAAGGCCTGGAGGTGGCACTCAGTGCTCTGGGCTGGTGACAAGGTGGAGATATCTGGGATGGTTGCTGGGGATCAGGAGGGAAGATTCACAATGATAGGAGATGTTTTCTTTACACATCACATTGTCTCTGCCACAGGCTACTTCACTGCCCCGTTCATTTTTCACGGGTTTTGAGGAAGGTAGTGAGGTTTCAGGTAAATACAAGGGTGTAAATTCTCAGCCTTGGCACCCCTGGCTGATGCTGAAATGAGGTGAGAAAGTCAGAGAAGGCACAGGGAGCTCACTGGTCCCCTCACCTTGTTCACTCAAAGCACTCTGCTGATTAAAATCATGCCAAAGCATTTCCCACCCCTCTCCTGACTGCGACTGAGTGATGGCATTGCAGAAATGATGGAAAATTGACAGCCATGAGCTGTGCAACCCTCCCTGGCAAGGGCTGGGCTCTGGCTGAGGAACAGGCCATGGGATCCACTGCGCAGCAGCCAAAACTAACCTGCCAGCCCCCAAATTAAACCTGCAATGCTTAATTATCCAGTGAAAGATGCTCAGGGGACCTGTCCCTGGGCCACTGTCCCCATGGCTCTGCTCACTTGTGCTGTGTTTCACTGCTGGCACCACAGAGATCCTGGAGGCAGGAGACTGAATGACTGTAAGCAAATCTCAATTCTCCTTGCCAGTAATTGAATATTTTCAGTCTTTCCAGGTTGGTTGTAAACATCTCAAAAACATAATCTGGAATCAAATCCCTCAAAGCTTGTCAGGAGTCCACCAGAGCTTTATGATTTTTGTTGGGGTTTATAGTTTCTCAGGCAGCTACTTGATTGCTGTCTCAGTGTAACTCCTGGCCTTTGGATGCGTAAAAAGCACTGCTGTACTCCAGCTTCTTCCTTCTCCTTTTGGGCTGCACACACCAAACCCAAGGCTGGTAGCCAGGCAGGACTGGTCTCTCTGCTTGCAGCCCAGGAACCAAATGTCTGCTGGGGCTCTGGGAAGAGGATTTTCTCCCTTTTTGTCTCAGGGTGCTGGCACACCAGCCACCGGGCAGTTTGGGAAGCCTCACTGAATTGCTCAGTCCATCCAGAGAGCAGCACTGCTGTATCCCTGGGCAGTCCCAACCAAATCCCACATCTGAAACCACTCCCACATCAAAACTATAAGAAAATATACTCTGCATGTATTACCTCCTGCATCTCAAGTTCCACTCTTTGGTCTGACGAGATGGAAGGCATTTTTCCAAAGGTATTAGAGAAAATGGGTGTGAGACAGTAATTTGGGACTGGGAGTAATTTTTCATCAGTATACTTTAAAGACAATCACAGCACTAGGAGGGAGGCCTAATTGTGGAGTTGTGTAATTAGTTTTTATGTCACTGCAATTATTCTGTTGGCTACATATAAAGAACATGGGAAAATGCAGCACTTAATTTTAAATCAAGACTTGATTCTCTTTTAGTAGGTAATTGATGTTGATCACATCACTTAGCAGCGACTATAAAATGTGCTATTTAGATTGTAAAAGGATGGAGAAAAGGACTAAGCAGATAGGTAATTGATGAATCGTGGGCAGCATTGGTGGGAAGCAGCAGGAAACCTTCAGCTGGTTCTGTTTGCAGCTGCTCCTGGGTTTCATTAGTGCCCAGGCATTAGCCAACACAGAGCCCCTGTCCTGGTCCCACAGCATCGCTGTCCTGAACCACAGCAGCAGCAGGGCCACTGCGCTCCATGGAATTGATCCCTCCTGGTTAAACCCCTTCCTTTAAGGAATTCAGATTTTCTTCAGGAAGAGGTGTGTGGCTTTGTGCCCAGATCTGCCACATGCTCATCCGGAAGCTGCCATGCTCCTCTCCTCAAGGCTGTTAGGCTTCTCCAGTAGTTCAGTTGTGGCAATGTGTCCCAAATTTGGTCACAAATGAAATTACCTGGCTGATGCTGAACACACCCAGAGATGTAATTAGACATTTAAGTCCAAAAGCAAAATTAAGTCATAAGGTGCCATTGCTGTGAAGCCTCACAGTGCTGGCCCTCAACAGGTAACTCTCAGATTTTAGTGATTTTTTTCATACTAAAATACCTGCAAGTAGTTTTGGTTGGGGGAAGACCCAGAGAAAAGCCATGGATGATGTTCAACACAGCAAGGCAGAGACATCCAGAGGGTCCAGTTGCCCTTTTCCCTCTGGCAGGATGCCACCACCAGAGATGTCTCTCCTGGATACGAAGCAAACTCTACAGGCTGCAGGAGACTCACGAAGCTGGATTTCCAGGTGGCAGGTCCAGGCTTTGCACTCCACACTTGCACCAAAATAGATGGATTTGTGGCCAGACAAGCCACTGAAGAGTCCTACCAGGATTTTTAAGTGAAACAATTTTCCCCTCCAGCCTTTCCTTCCTCTCAACATTTTTTGTGCGCTGTAGCAAAATACAAGATGGAATTTGGGCTCCAGTGGGTGTAATTGTTGAACAGCCTGCCTGGGCAGCCTCACTGCTGCCAGAGAGCTGCCCACGGCCACTTTCCATGCTGACACAATGAAATGCATTTTTACAGCCCAAGACGTGAGTCATGACCCAGCCTGAGCTCAGAGCAGAGGGTTTTTGCAGTACACGTGACTCCAGAGAGGCCGGAGGGGAACCCTGGGCTTGACATTGGATGGCATCACAGCTGCAGAGTTTCCCCAGTCATTTTTTTAAATGCTTTTTCTCACCCATTTTTTGTGCTGGGACATGAAGGCTCCTGCAGGACTTGCTCTGCCATGTCAGCATCAGACTCTCCAAATTGCCGTGAGGATCAGATGGGTCCAACTTTCAGCCTCTTATCACCACCAGCACAAATCCTATTTCATTCGCTGCCAAAAAAAAAAAAGAGACTCATCCAAGGGCTTTTGCGATCAGTCCCTCGGAGGCTCTGGAGTCCTAAGTGGGATGCGATGAGCGCAGAGGCCATCCTTGCTCTAGGAAGGGCTCTGCCAGCGGGGGTGCAGCACAAGGTTCACGGGTGAGCTGCTCCCCATGCGGCAGTGGCACAGCTTGGGGTCAGCATCCCGCTGGGTGACAGCCCCTGATGGTTCCTCTCCCTCTGGGCTGTATCCCCAGGATGGCTCTGTCCTTGTGGGAGCTTCAGCTGCGGGACAGAGGGCGGGCTGTGCCGGGTGGCTGCAGCGTTTCACTCCCGGTTATTAACGGCGCCATTCAGCACCGCCGAGCGCTTTGCCGCACGCAGGGTCCCCCGGGCTGCCCTCGCTCGCTCCCTGGTAACAGCTTTGGATTCAATCAGCAAAGGCTACACAGTGTGACTTCCCAGCACTCTCCTCCGGAGAAGAGCCGCAAATGAGGGGAAAGCAGGGACGAGAATAAAGCCTGGAGTGAGAGCACAGGTACAGGAGGGGTGTGAAGGGAAAAATCAAGTTTTCAATGCACCAACTCAGTTGTGACCAGGCAAGGCCAGTGACCTCTGGGACGCTTTCTAGAAGCTGTCATGCCAAATGACTTGGGCAGGGGCCTTTATAGGTGCCCAGGCAGGTATTTGGGTGAAAAATAAAGTCACCAGCATGGAGAGCCATGAAGGCAGCAAAGAGACAGTTCAATCCCCTGCCTCCTCCCCATGGAACAGACCCTGATCACAGACACACAGTCCTGGTTATCCCTCAGCAGAGTCAGACTCCCTCGGCCTGGGGGCAGTCAGTCCCTCTCAGGGCTGAAGGTTTCAGATCATTGGAAAGCCCATACACAGCACCCATCCCTGCCCCTCTGGCTGCCTCCTCCAGGAGCCACATCTTGGCTGCCACTCCCTCTTCGCTGTATTTGAAGCAGGTCCACAGCACAGTGGAGCTTAGGAGCAAGGACAGGGACAATTAATAAAACACCTCCCCTCTAGGGACCCTTGAGGCTATCAAGGGAAGATTTAGGGAAAAGCCCTGGAAGAATCTACCATAGACTTCATTATTTAGGGCAAGAAAAAAGACTTCCTCCATGGTGCTCTGCAGCACCATGTTAATTTACCCCAGTTCCCCCTTTCCCATTGGTTTGTTGGCCTTGCCCACCTCTGTTGTCCAGATATATCCCGGTTCTAGAGGGGGCCAATGTTTCCCCATTGGTTTTCATGTCCTTGCTTGCCTGCCCTCATATTCCCTATTGGTTGTTGCCCTTTGCCCTGCCTGCACACCCCCCTGTGCCCTCCCATCACTGGCCCCTGATGCTCTGCCCTGCCCCCATTTGCCCTTGTAGTTAAGCCTGGACCCTCCACTGAGCCTTGTCTTTTGCCCCTGGACCCCTTCAGTGTGTGGTCTAATAAACCCCATCAGAACTCGATACAGAAGACCCTTCCTGCCTTTCATTTGCTGAACCATCCGTGGTGTGTGTGTGTTTGTGGACTGAGTGATTGTGTGGCTGCCCGAGTGGCTTCTTCAGGAGATGTTTTTGGGAAGGTAGAGGCAGCCCACCATCCACCCACACCTACACTCCCCTAAGGCAGAAACATGAGACCACCAAGCTCAGCAGTATCACAGCACTGAACGAGAGGGGATGGTTATGAGCCCTTATTCCCTGCACAAACGGGCTTCAAATCATCATCCATCACCAACACCCAGCACTGGATGTTCCAAAGGTGTCCAGCAAAGCCTTTGAGGCTCCTTTCCACTATGGCATTGGTGACCACAGTGCCCATCACCTGGAGATCCTTACAGGGTCTCCACACCCACACTGCTGCTCCTCCAGGAAGAAATCAGCCCTGTAAAACATCAGCAAGACCAAAAGTGCTGCTTTAGGGTCTCAGGTCCTTCTCCCTGGGGTGGGATCACAGGAGGGCAGGGCTCACCATCTGCCCCACATCTCCTGGCATGACAGGAGAATTGGGATGTTATGGAGCAGCAGTGCAGTAATTGAAAGCCTTTTTCCTTCTGGAAACCCTTGAGGCTGCCAGTCTCAGCTGAGCTGCTGCTTGCCAACACTTTTTTCATTTCTTCTCTGATCTAAACTTTCCATTGGGTTCCTCATCCATCTGAGCTGCAATGATAAATATGGAAATAAAGAGGCAGCCCCTCTCCTGGGTTGGTTTTGTGTATAAACAAGCTGGGCTCACAGCATCCTCCTCTCCACAATGCTGATTTAGGAACAGCAGGGTCTGCCCAGGACTCAGTGGGGGGAAGGCTTTGGGGAAAATGAGTGCCAGCCACATCCCTGGGCCACTGTGGGGAGAAAACTGCAGCAAAAGGGATGGGGCGAGCAAGGTCCACAGGGACTTCTGTAAAGGACCAGAAGGGAAGGAGCAACAGCTGAAGAGCTGAATGTGTGAAGTATAAAGAAAGGCATCAATTTGCACAGGATTTCTTAATCCATTAATCACAGGGACGTTTGTGTATGAAAACCTCCCTTTCATTTAATACTATCTCAGGTTTGTCCAAGAAGGTAATAACTGTTTGGCAGGGGAGTGGGAGGGGCAAGGTGGGGCAGGCTGAAGCCATGGACTTGTTTCCAGGGAGAGAAGATCAGCCTTTAACAGCGTGGAGCCAGCACAGGGATGAGCAGCGATGAAAAGCACTGGACACAGCAGCCCAGGAGTCACAGCAGCACTGGGGACACTGGTTTCATGAAGGAGGATGCCCCAGTGCCTCTTGGCTCTCTGGGGGTTGCCTGCAAAGGCTGGACAAACCTGCCTGGGCGCCTGGAACAGAGGGTTTGGGGGTTTAAGAGCAGACTCTGACATCTTCCCTTCCCCTCCACATTCACACTGCTCCAGTGTTCCTTCCCTTGCCCCAAAGAGCTGGGGAGGCAGAGGGAAGCTCTGGCAGCATAGCATGGACTGATTCATCCCTAATCCTCACCTGATGCTTCTCTCAGGCTTAACCTGTTCTGCTTTAATCCCACACGCTTTCCCAGCAACACCAGCATTGCACCAGACCAGCCAAAGGCTCCTCATGTCCCATGATGGTCCCACAGACCTCAGACTTCCCTGTCAGCCAGCAGGTGAACATAATATCCACAAACCCAGCTGCCTTCCTGGAGCTGTTACCTGCATTCCTCAAGGGAGAAAAATAGGAAAACTTAGTATGCAGCTTCTACCTCGAGAAATCAATGCGATCTCAACTCACTGTGAAGTTCCCTGACTGTTAGAGATGCTGCACTGGTAAAAACTAACCCTTAGAGGGGAAAGGGTGGGGGGAAAAAAGAAAGAAAAATAAATTCCAGTGACTAGACAAGTCTAAAATATTGCAGAAGGCTAAACTGGCAGGGCTGGGGCTTGTTTGGAAGTCCCAGAGTGGAGAGGGCTGCACAGTCCAGCTGTTTATCACCCCACCAAGAATCAGCTGTGATTGTTAATTCTAATTAGAGCTGTTGGGTAAAAATGTAATCAAGAGTTTCCATTAGGGGAAAAAAAATCATCTAAATTAAAAATTTTGGTTTTTAAGAAAGGGGGTAAACGTTGAAAATTTTGTAACAACTCATTTCAGCATTTTCAAGATGAAAAGGGATGTATTATTACTGTGAAATGCATCATCAATTCAAATGTGTTTTATCTTACAGTCTGAAGAGCAAAAAATAGTTTTCTAATCAAAGCAAAAATGGTATTTTTAGGCATTTTCTTTAAAAATGCCTATCTGGGTGGGTTGTGTCCTAATTAAGAATGATTTTTTTTTTCCTTTTTTCTTAATGGAATAAGCAGTTCCTAGTTAGCTCTGCTTTAAAACTCTGGACTGATATCCCCACCCATCTGTCCCCAGCACCTGACCCCAGGGCTGTGCTCACACCACCCTGCTCTGGGTATCAGCACTGCCTGAAATCCCTGGGATTTGAGTCAGGCTTTATAAAACTCACAGAATTTAAGCACATTCCCTGCTACCAAGAGACCTGGTGGGGCACTGGAAAGACACAGGTGTGTTTGGTGGGCCTTGTGCAGGTCTGAATTCCTAAGGGCAGCTGACTGTGGTGCCCATGCTCGGGGCAAGGCAGCTGCAACCTCCCCTTGTACATTTGACCCTGTGGTTGATGCCATGGGATTGCCACAGATCCCAGCAGGAGTTTGCATCCTAAGGGATCCTCTCCACAGGATTCGCAGATCACATTTATCACAGTGAGAAAGTGGCTTAGGATCTGTTCGATGAATAGCAGAGCTTGTGGTTTGTGATCTGTCTTCTGGGTAGGAGCACTGAAGGAGAGAGAGGACAGAAAAAATGGTGGTTAAATAGGAGCTTGAAGCAGAAGGGGACGCCAGGGAAGGAGACTGGGAAGGGAGAAGCTCGGCAGGAGGAGAGGAGGGTGGAAGAGGAAGGAAGCAAAGCTCAAGGGCTCTACCAGAGATGAAATGGAAAAAGAAATTGCTGTGCAGCAGTTTCAGCCCAGAACAGAGCTGCCCAAGTGCATTTTGAACAACAAAACCACCAGGCTCTGACAGGGCCAGGAGACCCAGGTGGGCGTGGAGAGGGGAAAATAGGGAGAGGGGCTGCTGCCCCGGGGGAGGTAGGGTCCTACAGGCAGGGCATGCTCCTGCCCAGCCACATCCAGAGTGGCACTGCCCTTGCTGCTGGTGCCCGCACCCCTCTGGCAGGCTGATTGGGGTTATATAACCTTTCCCGACTGCTCTTTCCTCCAGACCAGGCGAGGTTGCTCTCCAGCTCCACGGTTAGGGAACAGCCTGAACAGCCTTTCCCCGAGCTGCCCAGAGGGACACGGCCAGCCTCAGCCTCCAAGACAGCTGAGCTGCAGATCCTGCCCCTCTGCCACCCCCGGGGAGCTGTGCTGGCTGAGCTGGCACCCAGGACACCGCACCAAGCCCCGGTGGCAGGCTGCAGGCCCTTGGCAAGGGAAGATGGTTGGATCATGGGTTCTTCTTGCAGGGAGCAACTGGTGGATGAAGGCTGGACCACCCACTTACACGTGGGAGCAGACACAGAGGATAACACACTGCATCATAGCTTTATGCACCTAACTCAAAATAAGCTTTCTTTTTAAAAAATGTATCAAGAATAATGATTTTTCTCTTTTTTTGTTATTATTTTTAAGTTATAAATTATTGAAAGTCTTCTCACTTCTCTCCCAAATCATTTCCAGCTGAAGAAAAGGCAGTTCTTCCATCGACAGTGCTTTGTAACAAAATGAGTCAGATTCATTTTGTTCATGATTTGCCCTTGGCTCCCTTTGTCCATGTCTTAAACTACATCCTGGCTTGGTTTGATTAGCAGTGTCTCCTCGGGGGCAGAGGAGGCCCTGCAAGAGCTGGAGGTGTTGCAGGTCAAGATTAAAGTGCTCTGCATGCCATTCACTGTCAAAACTATAACTGGCTTAACTCAGTGCAATTAGATGGCTCAGAGGTTACTGAGTAACAGCGGCAGTGTTTCAGTGCAGATGATTAAAGCACAGCCCTGGCATTAAGGGATGTGATTAAAAGGCAGTGTCCAGGCTGAGACCTGGCAGAGAAGCTCAGCAGCCAGGGTTAAATCCACAGCCTCTTCAGGGGTTGGACACCCCAGGGCCTGGAAAAGATCTCTATCAGCTGAGCCAGCTCAGCTTTTAGGTCTGGAATGCCACCTTGTGATGGCAATGGGGAAGTGGAAATGGCCTCTCTGTGGAGTCAGAGGAGGTGATGGAATTACAGAATAGGTTGGGTCAGAAGAGACCATAAAAATAATTTTATTCCTCTGCCTGCCATGGGCACGGACACCCTCCACTATCCCAGGCTGCTCCATCCAACCTGGCCTTGGGCACTGCCAGGGACCCAGGGGCAGCCACAGCTGCTCTGGGCACCCTGTGCCAGGGCCTGCCCACCCTCACAGGGAACAATTCCTGCCCAATCTCCCATCCAGCCCTGCCCTCTGGCAGTGGAAGCCATTCCCTGTGTCCTGTCCCTCCAGCCCTTGTCCCCAGTCCCTCTCCGGCTCTCCTGGAGCCCCTTCAGGCCCTGCCAGGGGCTCTGAGCTCTCCCTGGAGCCTTCTTTTCTCCAGGTGAACACCTCCAGCTCTCCCAGCCTGGCTCCAGCCCTCAGAGCATCTCCATGCTCCAACAGCTCCACATCCTTCTGATGCTGGAGCAGCTCTGCAGGGGTGGGGGGGGGTCTCACAAGGGCAGAGTAGAGGGGGACAATCCCCTCCCTCACTGGTTGCCCACTCCTCTGTGAGTGCAGCCCAGTGCAGGGGGTTTCTGGGATGCCACTGTGCATCGTTGGCTCATGTCCAGCTTTCATCCATGATTTCCTCCAAGTCCTTCTTTGCTGGTCATTGAGCTCTTCTCACAGTGTGTGCTCATGCCTGGGATTGCCCTGACCTGGGTGCAGCACCTCAAAGCATGCTGAATCTCCCAAACAAAGAACAGGCATCGAGATCATGGCTGCCCCAGTGGGAGCCAAGCAAGGCTGGTGTCACTCATAGCACAGTGCGAGCACAAACGTGCAGCACGTCCTCACAGTCCCCAGCTGTGACAGACACCGAGGGGACTAAAGTTCTCACCAGAGCCCAAACCTGTTTGGCTGTGGGGCTGGAGGTGACCACCGTGGTAAATGATGATGTACATTCACAAATCTTTTCTTCCATAGCTTTACTGAATTTTCTTCCTCTTCCCATTGTACTACTCTGTCTTTTTCTCCAATGACTGAAAGTGTGGCCAAATGGCATTGAGCCAAAATCTGATCAGTATGGAAGGATCACAGTACCAATCCTGCAGTACCAGAGCTGGAGGTGAGCAGTGATGTGGGGCAGGCAGTGAGCCCTGGGCACGGGGGTGTTTGGGGCTGAGGTGACAGTAAAGGACCTCTCTTGCTGCCATAGAAGCTACAGACATTGGCTACATGGGGGGATGTCCCACCCCAGACTTGGAACACATGTACTTTGAAGCATCACAGCTCCATGCCAGTGCAGATCTCTTGAGTGGATGCACTGTGCCAGCAGACAGTGCTCATGTCCTGGTTTAACCCATCCTGCTAATTTATGGGAGCAAACTCACTCAGATATGATTCCTCCTTTATGCTGTAGCTAAGCATTCACTGGACAGGGGTTACCCAGGCTTCTGGAGCCTGTTGAGTTGCTTTGAACAAGCTGCAGGGCTGTGCTGGGATGCAGGGAGCTCAGGGGGAGGCTGCGTCTAGACTAGAGGAGAAGGCTAGCTGGGCTTTTGTTTTGTAGTAACTCATATCTCTAATCTGCCTTGGAACAAAGCATCTCAGTCCCTCCAGGCTCCACCACAACACTTGCAGGAGAAAAGGAGGATCTGTTTAGCTGTCAGCAAGCCAAGATGAACAACAGGGACTGGCTGCAACTGATGCAGAGTGCACTTCCTGTGACAGAGAAGGACTTCACCCCCATGGCAGAGCTGCTGTGTTTCATCTGGTCTGACACTTTCCACCCTAAGTTCACAAATGATGTGCAGGCCTTTGTTTGAGCCCCCTCTGAGGCCAGCAAGCAGAGGAAAAGCTGTTCACAGAGCGAATCTGCACTGGGAAGTGAGAGGCTGGTCCTGACACTGAGAATTGCTGAGTTCTGGTATTTGGCATTCAGGAAGCTTTTGAAGTATCTCCCAGATCCTGCTGAAAATGTCTTATTAAAAGAGACAAAGCATAATAATTTGGGCTCCTTGCTGCACTTATGAATTAAACAGCTTCCAAACTGAAGCTGTGGCTTAGGGTCTCAGCAGAGTTACCATCCATCCCTGTGTAGGCACATGCCCTTGGCCACAGGTAGTGAGACCCCCAGGAACAAGAGCATGAAGTGCTCTGTGTCTGCTCTTATCTATTGCTCCACCACAGCTTTTGCTGTGCTGCACTGGGTATAGGTGGGAAACCTGTTCTCACCAGGTTCATCACTGACAGGGGAAGCACTGAACTCCTTCTGCTCAGCACCAGCCTCTCTCCTTGCACGCAGCCGTGTCCTGGACACAACAAGCCCAGAGCTTCCTGGGACAAGGCAGGATCAGGCTGAGACAGGGAGGAGCACCCCACATCCAGGAAGAATAGCTGCCTGCCTTGGGTTGGGCTGAAAATAGACCCTGAAACATTTGAAGGAGACAGAGCTGGAGTGGATGATGGCCTGAGGCAAGGCACAGCTCCAGCTGAGTTCATTGTTGAGCTCTGAGAGCATAAGCACATGGGGAGAATGGAGGAGGGATGCCAGGCTTTCTGGAAAGGCCTTGAAGTGTCTCACTGGAGCACAAAGCCCAGAGAAAAACTTTCTTTGAATGGATCCCCAACAAGGGAGATCACAGTTACACCGCTGTGCCTGGACATGGATATACAGAGCACTGGGCTGATGTTAAGACATCCAGTGGAGGCCAGGGAATGTCTGGAATTGCGCTTCTCCCAGAGAAGCACTTGACAGCACCACAACTTTTTCTCTACTTATTTCATAGCTGGGTTTTTTGCTGCTGGCAGCAGTTGTTTCTGAGCTGACACTTCCACCTCCTATGCCTGAAGTGGGACACATCAGGGGCAAGCAGAGAGGCAGCTCACCAGCCCTCTGCTTCCCATGAGCTGGTGCTTGAGTTCAGTTCTCCCAGCTCCACAGACTCTGTGTTTCCTGCTCTGGCTCTGTCAGGGATGCTAGCAGTGTGCAAGGCCAGGTCGGACGAGGCTCGGAGCGACCCGGGATAGTAAGAACGTGTCCCCGCCCACGGCAGGGGGTGGGACGAGGTGATCTTTAAAGTCCCTCCCTGCCCAAACCGCGCTGTGGCTGGTTATCGAGGGGTTTTCCCCGCCCAGGCGGGAGGGGCCGAAGCGAGCGGGGCGGTGCCTGTGGAATCACCTCGGCGGCCGGGAGAGGCTCGGCCTTTCTCTTTCTCTGCGCCCGCTGCCACCGGGGGAGCCCTGACGGGCCGGGCTTCCTCCGCTCGCCACCGTGCAGGGAACGAGCCGCTCCGGGCGGCAGGGCTCCCTCGGCTCGCCGCCGTGGGGGGAACGAGCCGCTCCGGGCGGCAGGGCTCCCTCGGCTCGCCGCCGTGCGGGGAACGGACGGGCCGGGCTCCCTCGACTCACCGCCATGAGGCGCCGCCGCCGCCTGAGGTGAGGGAGTACAGGGGACGGGTGGCGGCGGCAGTGGTGGTGGAGATCGGCTTTTTTTTTTTTTTTTTTTTTTTTTTTTTTTAGCTGTTTCGGCCGGCCGGCAAGCACTGCAGCCTGCGGTGCCCTGGGGCTGGGGGTGTTGCTCGGCTGTACTGCTGAGCACTAAATTCCTCAGCCTTTTGCTCCGTTTGTTGCCTTTTGTCCTCTGCCACAAGCCAGGCCGCTGCTGTTGAGCTTTATTAATACAGCTGGAATTAATTGATTATTTGTGATGTTTTTGGTGTTCTCTCTTCAGGCCTTCAGCCGATGGGGGATCGCGCTGACCCGGAGCTGTGGGCGGCCGGGAGCCGCCCGAAGGAGCAGCCCTGAGGTGACCGCAGCCCGTCGTGTGTGAAACCCCCGAGCTGTGCCGGACAGCCAAGGAGGCGTCTGCAGGAGGGCACTAGAGCCTGCCGAGAGATGTGAAGGGACAGCCTGCCCGTGAGGCACAGAGAGAGCTCTGGAGCAGCACGGGAGAGGTGTGACCATGAGCCAACTGGGGGAAATGGGCAAAAATGTTTTTTCGTCTTGAATAAACTAAAAGGCCTCTGCTGGCTCTTGCGCTAGCCTCAGGTCCTAGGGGTGGAAATAACATGCTTTATCCAGAGATAGGTTGAGCTTATCTATTCCTCTTGTTGGATGAAGCCTTTTTAAGTGGTGGCATCACCAGAGAGGTGCCTCCACTTTTTTCTGCCCTGTAAACCCTGCAGTTTTGAGTTTTTCCTCCCAGCAGTAGTCAGCTGCCCGTGGCTGCTCAGTGCCTGTGCCAGTGTTATGCTGCTGGGAGAGAAAGGTGCTGCTGAGCTCTCCTGGCACCAGCGGGGCTGTCCTGGCTCTCGGTGGTGCCAGCTTTTGGCAGCACTCTGCATGCCTGAGAGTGGAGTAACTCCTGCCCGTGGAGTTAGAGCCTAGTCTGGATGCAGACAACACACAGAAAATGGAAAATTCTGTTGTAGATATTGTAATGTGCATCTTTTATATAAAAGTGAATATCACCTAATTAACTCCTCTGTGCTAAGGGTTGAATAGGGGTCCGCTTTTCAAATGTCTTTATTGGGTTTTTATTACAGGTAAATTGTTGATGTGGGGCTTGCAGGAGCAGCAGGAGTGGTCAGAAGAAAAGCTGTTGATGCTGCTTTGAAGATCCTTGTTTGAAAGGTATTGGGAAGATGGAAACCTGGAGCCCACAGTTTAAACACGGCTGTTGGAGAAGAATTTGTTTTCAGGATGTGGATGTAGGAATTGAAAACATCATAAGATGGTTTGGGGCAAGGTATAACAAAAATTATGTGTACAATTTATTGTTAATCTCCTCTCACTGCTTGTTCAAAATATATTTTTATATTACCTCAATTAAAGGTATTTATATTTAAGCTTCCTCAATTTGTTTTTCATATCTTACAAGGCTGTTGAATGCAGCAGGATTTGAGAGTGATGTTGAATCCTTGTGGGATACTGGAGAGGCTGTAGTGAGGCACCAGATCTCATGCCTAGGCCTGGGGGGAAGTGAGCCCTTTTAGATGACCATCAGAGATTCAGACAAAAATGGTGTTTAAATGTAAAAGTTGGACCAAAAGGAGTGTTTTGCTCTCTCCAAATGAGATTTGGATCCCTTTGAATTCCATGCAGCCTTCTGGGAAACCCTAGGTTTGTAAAATAATCCAGATTCCTTAAATGTCCCTGACACTGTTAAACCATGAGCCCTTCTTCCACCTAAATATCTGGGGCTTCCAATGCAGAGTTTTTATACTGCACATGGGAATACTTGTTACAATACTCAACATCAGGGAAGAAAGGTTTTTCCTGGTTGAAGCCTGAGTTCTATTGTTTCTGTAGGAACAAATCTTACCTGCAAAACTAGCCAAGGGTTTCCCTTTAGATTTATGTTGTGCTCAGCAATTTTCCTCTTTCCCAGGTGGGTGCCACAGGGCTGGGTGCCTGCTGGCAGCCAAGGAACACTCACTGTGTTGGGGGGCTCTGCTGCTGGACCAGGTATTCCCAAAACAGTCAAAAAATGGGGAATATGGGCTCTTTTCCCAGTCTCCCATCCAACCCTGCCCCCTGGCAGTGGGAGCCATTCCCTGTGTCCTGTCCCTCCAGCCCTTGGCAATTGTCTCTCTCCATCTTTCCTGCAGCTCCTTCAGGCCCTGCAAGGCCACCCTGAGCTCAGCCCAAAGCTTCTCCTCTGCAGGTGAACAATCCCAGCTCTGCCAGCCTTTCCTCCCAGCAGAGCTGCTCCATCCCTCTGCTCACCCTGGTGCCTCCTCTGGCCTGGCTCCAGCAGCTCCAGCTCCTTCCTGTGCTGGGCCCCGGGGCTGGGGCAGCTCTGCAGGTGGGGCCTCACCTGGGCAGGGCACAGGGGCAGAATCCTCCCCTCCCTGCTGCCCACACTGGGGCTCAGCCCAGGGCATAGGAGGTTCTGGGTGCTGGGGCAGGTCCAACTTCCAGCTTTGTGCACAACTGGAAAATAAATATGGATATACTGAAGGTTCTCCAGTGGTCAGCATGGGCTCAGGGGTCTGTACCTCAGGGTGTTACCTCAGGCAGGAAGGGGACAGTCAGCATCTTGCAGCTCCTGTAGCATAAAGGCAATCAACAAAGGTCAGAATGATTCACCTCGGCCCTGCTCTGGTGCCCCAAGTGAAGGACACCAAAGGAAATTGGGAGAAAACCCCTGAGGTCCAAGACAGGTGGTGAAATAAAGCCAGGAAATGGAGCAGGACCTGCATTCATGCTTGGAAAATGCCAACATGATTTATGGTTCTGTTTAGGAGCACCATACATTTTGCAGTCTATACATGACTTCTACCAGGCAAAAGTGGCTGGATTGCTTTACATCTGCTCTGTGTTTACTGCTCTGCAGCACCACAGCACAGGAGGATTGTTAACTGAGATTTATGGGCTTGTTTTTCAGCACTTAATTGTTTTTTTTACTCTGAGCTTGTTAAGAGCTGGATTTCTTGTGATTGTCCTCTGAGCATTTCCGTATTATTTCAATACATATATTGTACCACTTCCATTTTTCAAAAATACCTTATGTGTTATTGTTTCATTGTGCTCTCCAGTCACTTACAGAAAAATCAGCCTGTGATGAATGGAAGAGGCAGATTTTTCCTTTTCCTTGGAGCTTTCCTAAATTCACATACACACCCTCACCTTTGTAAAGCTGCTGGAACACAGCAGTTTCCAGGCTAATGGAGAGACGGTTCTTTAGGCACAAAATTAAGTAGGAAAGAAAGGTGTTGACTACGAAAAATACTTGAGGGCTTGTACGAGTACTTTGGTCACAACTCAAGGATTTCAGGAGGTCAGTGGCACAGGGACCTTTCCTCAACCAGCACAAGGTGGCAATGTTGTATCAGAGGAACAGCACAGCCTCGCACATCGGCTGCCGGGCCTTTTTACCAGAATCTTCTAAGGAGCCTCACAGCCACCAAGAGCCCGGAGTTCTGAATATTTTAGCGTTGTGCTGAGGAGAACGGCCATGGCTGGGCGGGGCTGGGGGCCCGTGAGCGTGCCCTGGGACACAGAGAACAGCGTGAGGACCAGAGGATACGCTGGATATCCCGCACGCCACGGACACCCCGGGCACAGCGCGCAGCGGCGCTGCCGCTCCCCGGAAGCGGCTGAGGGGAGCCGCGAACCCGCGGCCCCGGGCGCCGCACTCCTCCCGCCGAGGGGCGTGGCCGCCGCCGCGTCCCACCCCCCGCGCCTTCCCATGCTGCCCCGCGGCCCCCACCTCTCGCGAGAGCCGTGCCGGCGGCGCCTCCTCCCCGTCCCCATCCCACACCCCACATCCCTCACGGCGGGTGGGGCGGGCGGTACCGGCCAGCGGCGGGAGCGGCGCGGACTCACCGACGATACCGGAGCCGAGCGGGGCGGCCGCCGCCGGGCACGTGAGCGGGCGGGCAGCGGGCGGGCGTGCTCTCGCGAGCGCGGTGAGGCGCGCGCGGGACTCGCGCAGCCGCCTCAGTCCCTCTCTCCCTCCCTCAGTCCCGCCGTCCGTCCGTCCCCTTCCCCCG
>VZUI01048902.1:0-21504 GCA_013401135.1 Cettia cetti | reverse complement strand
AAAAAAAAAAAAAAAAAAAAAAAAAAAAAAAACACAACCCCCAAAACCAAGCAAGAAAAAAGGGGGTTGTAAACAAGGATGTGTAGCAAAAGTTGTCATGATAATAAGTTTTTTTTATTGGGTGTAGTTTGGTCAGGCTCTGATTGCAGTTGTAAACTCATAAAGGGGGAGAGAGATTGCAAGGGGAGGTAAGATACTCAAGATCATTTTCAACCTAATAGCAGCAAAAAGCCTCTGCTGCCTCACTTTTGTGCTGTTCCATCTCACTTGACACTGGTGTAAGAACTGTACAGACATAAACTGGAAACACAAAATCCAGAGTTCCACTTAGAAACAGTGATTTATAGGCATTTTTTGAGCAGGTCTCACTGGACATGGGCATGTTTGCTCCTGCTTGCTGCAGTGGGTAATGATTATTGTGGAGACAGAGGGATCTGGTGCTGAGACTCCTCAGAGGGCACTGAGTTAGAAGACCCACTTTGTCTTGCTGAGACTGAGGTAGAAATCTTACCTGCCAGCATCTCTTTGACCATGTTGTCAAGTCAGCTTTTCTGCTGTGCTGTCCTGCCATATGCTGATTTTATTTCTTTGCATTGCAAAGTTTCTTTGTATAAACGATCTCGTTTGAAGGTCATATTAGCTTGGGAAATATTCCTTTATTTGCCTGGTGCTGTGTTGTGACACAGTGACACTGATAAATGCACTAGCACTTTAATCATTGCAGCATCATTTTTTTTCTCTTTGCAGTTGCTATTTCTTCTTTTGTCTTCTCTTGTCCCTTTACCATTTGGAATTAGTGATACTCTGTATAAGCCTTTGCAGGCTGTTGGGGTGCCGATAACAAATATTGTTTACTACACATCTGTTTCCTCTTTTTCTCCCAATGACTTGAGTTTAAGGAAGGGTGTAAATCCAAGCATACATTTCACAAGATATGACTTCAGGGCAACTTGAACTTTGGTCATGTGGTCTAAACTTCCTGTGTCTTTTAGATCATAATGTACAGGCCCATGCATTCCTATAACCTTTATAATGGTGCAGACAGAACTGTGCCCTTCTGCTGTCCCTGCACAATGGCCATGGCCTCTGCAGGAAGGCTTTGCTGCAGTGGTAAGTAGATTGTCCAGTTGCACAAGTGAACACCTCTGTTGGACAGCTGGCAACTTGCTGACTTTCCTCCCAACAGCATAGGGAATACTGACCAACACCTACAAGGTAAAAATTGCACCCATGCTGGGCTTTGTGATGACCCTGGCCAGAGAGCCATGTGATGATTCTCTTCTGCTTGTCATGGTAATTTTGACAAGGCCAAATGACCACATTTGGTCTGAAAGTTCAGGATCAGAAGCTTGTCAACTGTGTGAAGATGGCTGTTAAAACTGAGCAGTGATCTCTGCAACTCCAGCAGCCATCCCAAACCTATGGTGATGGAACTGAACAGCATGTGCAAGAGATTATTTGCTGAAATAAATGTGTAGCACAATTTAAAATGTTGAGATGTTAATTAAATAATTTTTATCTTCTCATCATTGCCCTACCTGACTCTGAACTGCTGAATAACTGCTGTGTGGCATGTTTTCCTGGGACATTAAGTGCCAAAAGAACATAGCTAGAGCATGCATTCAGAAATCTTGTGGGGTTGAAAGCTTTCAAAATGCAGTATTTGCAGTTTAGCACCTCAGTGCCTGTGCCACTGAGGAACACTTGCTCAATTTTCTCAAAAAGTTGGCATTTAACTTCTGACGTTGTTGCATCGGTGTTTCACCTGAGAGTTCAAATAATTTGACATTTCCCCTCTGCTCAGCACTGCCCTGGGCCCTTATGAAAATGTTCTTTGAGTTCCACTCTGCATGGAAGGGATATATTTTTTAAAACAAAAATCTTTTCTGCATTCATCTTGTGTCTGTGTGTACATAAAGGTGATTTTATATTATCACAGTCAGAACTAACCACTGCCTTAAAACAAATTCAAGTTGGATGGGGACAAAATACTTTGGAATATCTTAATGATTAATGGATGCTCACTAACCGATAAAAAATTGTTGGCCTCAAGATGTTTCCTCTTCTCCAAGCCACTTCTTTAAACTAATGATTTTTGATTTTGAGCCAAGCACTGAAATTGAAAAAGAATTTGTTTTTCTTGTGTGCTTCCGTCTTGTACTGACGTAAAGCAAGCCAAGGAGAGAAAGTAGTATCTTATGTTTGTTTTACCCAAAAAAGTCAAAGTCGGAAAAAAAAATAGTAAGTCTGTTTCAGAAGGCCTTTTTATTAAGTCTCATTGCAACTGCAGGAAAAATAATCTTCGAAGGATGTGACAAACAGCTCATGAAAGCCCATTGAAATAGCTCATCTGGCAGACTGAAGTGGTATGAACACCCAAATATCTTATCTGAGGAGAAGCAGCTGTTTGAACTGCTTTACAGTCCTCCCAAATTACCACATTTTCTGTCATGAAAAAAGGGGAAATCTAAGGTTAGCAGTACAGACTGTTGTCCTTGGAAAGCACAGCACAAATTTATCAGATTAGCGCAAAAAATGTGGATTATCTACTCCAGAGTTTTTTTGGTTTGTGAATCCATTCTTGGAGAGTAGTCTTTAGTGTGCTTTATGGTGTCAGAAAATGCAAGCCAAGGTACAAAATGCCAGCACTCCTGGTGGAGCTCTGTCTGGCTGGTGGTTTCTTAGTACTTTCTTGGTCAGCTATAGCCCTCTCCTCATTTGTAACTTAGTTACAGGTTTACTCCTACGCTTTCTGAAGCTGACAGAGATCTTCCTTCATGTCACTTCATCGTTCAGCCTTGAGAAGAGAAAGTTGTGTGGAGAAGTCACAGCAGCTTTCCAGTACGTGAAGGGAGGCTACAGGGAAGCAGGAGAGGGATTCTTTATCAGGAGCTGTAGTGACAAGGGGCTCAAACTGAAAGAGGGGAAGCTCTCTACTTGAGGGTGGTGAGGCACTGAGGTTATGGTTGTGGATGCCCCATCTCTGCAAGTGTTCGAGGCCAGATTGGATGGGGCTCTCAGCAACCTGGTCTAGTGGAAGGTTCCCTGCCCACTGCAGGGGGGTTGGGACTGGATGACCTTTAAGGTCCCTTCCAACCCAAACCATTCTGTGATTCTACTGTCCTTTATAGTCAGCCTAGCTGTGCATGTAAGATTTGTCCTACAACACAAGATTTATGATCTCACATGCATTTTCTTTGGACTTTCTTTTTGCATGCATGAGCATTCAAAAGTAGTTTAAGCATTTTTATATTCACTGACAATGTATGTGTAAAGACTTAAACTGCAAGCCTTATTTGGGGAAAGTATTGTAAATGTAATGCTTCTAAATAAAAGATTTCATTAGAACTTGCACTGTGAGTTATTGTTGTTGTATTAATAGTGTTATTCCCAAATATGGATTTGGAACTGGGCCTTCTTCATGCTGAATGCTGCAAATAACTTACTGAAAATAAGTATTTACATTAAATATCAAAATTTTGGGGGTGGGGGAGAGTAACCTCTTTGTCAGCCAGTTATACAGATCACTGGGGCATATTGTGTAAAATAATTTCATAATGTAATTTTGAAACTGCAGTACTCTATACCAGTTGATACTTAAGTTTCATATTAGAAAAGTCTTTGGGTTTGTTTTGGTTTTTTTTAATATGAAAAAGTAATTAAGACTCAGGTTGCACAGAAGTATGCTCATTTTGATACATACTCTTAAAACTGGCCTAATCCGTTTGTCTTCCAACTTTTGGAAATATTTAAATCAAAGAACCACCTATAGGAATTTATGTTCATTCTCATAGCTTATTTACAGCAACTCTTCATGGGTATTTTATTAGTCTCTACCAGAAGCAAAGATTTAATTCAAAACTCCAGAATGTGCTGTTTCAGGTCTTGTGTGTATTCTTCTCTCCTCTATTTTTTTCTTTTTTTTAAATCCCCCCATAGTATTTGTACTTACTTAATGGGAATGTCTCACCTCTTGATATAAAAATAATGTTGTTACACAAATTCAAGTGAACTGTCATCCTTGCTCTTATAGAGAATCTCATGTGGTAGGAAGTGCTCATCTTAGGTTTTGAGTATTACAAAGATGTTCCATTAACAATCTGGGGCCAGAACAGGGAACAACAAAACACTTCAGAAGCCTAATTTTTAAAATATTTTCTTGGCACCTTCTCTACCACCTCCCTCTCTCCCTACAAGTAAAGTGCTTTCTGGAATATATACTGTGGTCAGGCCTTATAATGAAAGCTGTATATGTGCAGGGTAAGAAGTGCCCACTAAAACTAGCCATATAATTTATCTGTTTTACATCAGAGCTATTAACAGCCAAATTTACAGCTCATTAGTAATAGCTAGGGGCAGTAAATTAACTGTCAGCTTTTATGCCAGTTACTGTGAATTGCAGATACAGAAGCTTGATGTGCAAGGGACAGTTTATTTTTGCTTCTTCCTTCAAGATGCTCTAAGGATTAGAGGTTTTTAATGGGTTGTTGCTGTGAAAGGATACTGAATAATTATATTAAATGTAGCCATTTAAAAAGCATTTTTCAGTGAATTCAGGCTTTCCATTAAAAGAGAATGGGAGCATGCTTTCTTCCCATGCCCACTGTCAAACCATACCTGTAATAATGATGATGTAAATTGAAGTTTCTTTCCTTGTAGCTGTATTGAGGGGACTCTTGAATATGGCCCCCTTTTAATGTAAGGAAGAAAAAAAACCAAAAAAAAACCCCAAACCTATTACTGATTATTTTTTTTTAGTCTCCAGTTCCCAGAGCTGTGTCCTGCCAACAATGCAGCATACAACATGACTTTGCTTAGTGCTGCCAGCTTAGCTAAAAGAAAATGGGAATTCTTCAACTTACTCTATGTGGGAGAGAACAACAGTGATGCCAAGGGGTGCTAAGGATCAGGAACCTCATGCACTGGCAAGAGGCTCCTGCTGAATGGGAGGGAGCTGCAGCACCGCTGGGTTTATTGGTTTGGGTGCTTTATTTCACAGCAGTCATGCAGCTACATTACTCAAAGGTGTTGAACACATTATTTTTCAAGACAAGTGTTTGCCTTCCCAGTCAGTTTTAATTATGGGTGCATTCAAGATACAGTAACAAGGCATTTTCTGTGGGGTATTTAATCATATTTTCATTATAATTTTATTTCACAGAGCTTGTGAGAGGATTTTTGTAATGAGTGATGGCTCACAGAACACTGAAGAAGTATTACACTGACTACATATTTAAATATTTTTATGGAGTTAAGTGTTGTGTGTTTGTAATAGGCTCAAGACACTGCATTTAGGATTACTGAAAAAAAAACTTTTTTTTTTGGTAAGCTTTAAAAGGCTGTTGAGTCTGACCTTGACAAGGACAAGTTTAGGTATCTGTGCAGGAACTGAAAGAAATCAGGTTTTTTTCAGATTAATTTAATTTTTTCACTAAAAAACCCTAATTTTTCAATGGTTGGAATATGACTTTAGAAGAAAGAGAGATGGATTCCTGTCCAGATTAAGACTCTAATACTGGGCAGTCTGGATATCAGGTGCTTCCTGTGAAGGTGAATAACATCTCAAACTTAGTATGTGATGCAATCAAGCTATTTTAGGACTTTTTTCTTGGGCAGCTCATAACAAATAGTGTCAAATCAACATCTTGGTGGTTTTTTCCAGTGGAGAACTTATTTTCTGTTCATACTAATTCTTTTTCTGTTACTAATTTTTAATATGTGCTCCTGATCTTGATCAACAAGATCTTGATCAACAGATCTGTCCTTTCAAACACACAGATAACTTAACAAGTGAGTGACCTTCCTAGAAAACCCACACACATTTCTGTCCTAATGATTTTTTTCACCCTGAGCTAAAGACAATATTGCTACTAGTTTATGGTTTCTGAAGTGGAGGGTAGAACTTTCTGTGCTCTGGGGAGCTGTATTCTCCACTTGAAACAGCATAAATGGATAAAAATGTCTAGCCACTTTATAAGGCTCATAAGAATGAATTAACTTGTACAGTTATTGAAAAAGACATTTATTTACATTTGTTGCATTTATGTAAAGGTAAATAAAGTCTGTGCAAGGATCTCACCACCTGAAAACTCAGGTAAAAATAACTGATTTTTACATTTATGAGTAAGTCTGCCTGAAATATAAATACATTTGAAAACACCAGGGTGAGTAAACATTAGTAAGCCCAGCCATCCTGTCGCTTACCTTACAATAATTACTGGTCTGCATTTGAAGAACAAATCTCAGTGTTGCCAAACTCCACCTTTTTCCTGCCCAGTCTGTATGTGGGAGAGTCTTTATAAGAATCTGTTTCCTGTTTCCCAGACAAGGGAGGGGAGAAATGTGTTTTCTCCCTGTTCTGAAAAACAAAAGGCAGGCAGTGAGTGTGTGCCCACCCATGGCAGCTGCCAGCTAAGCCTGTGGACAGCTGCAGCCTCTGAGAGCCCTTGGCCCTGAAACTGCCCCTTCTTCCACTACCCATCTCAGCAGTGGAAGAAGGGGCAGTGTCAAGCATTTACTTGCACACTTGTCACCAGCGGTGACAGAAAGAGCTGCATGTGTGGTTTTTATTAGGCCGCTTTGACCCAGTCTTTGAAATGTAGAAAAATTGTCATCATTTTCTTCCAGGCTCTTTTCCCAAATCCCTTGTTTTCAGTTTTATGGATTAGTTTTTTTGTCACAGGCTATTAAGCTTTGAAGAGTGAGTTTTGCAAGGAACAGTGGCCAAGCAGGAACATGTGTTTAAGCCACATAGAAAGTAACTGTAGCCCTCTCTGACTGCAATCCTAATAAATTTGTAAGGACAATAAAAATGTATAGGATAGCAACAGAATAATTCTTCTTTTGACTTGGAGGGCTATCTGTAGGTGTAGCAGTCATGTTTCTCCAAAACTAAGTCAGTTGGTTTAGATTTTAACAGCTATACCAATTCTGTCCCGTATTCTGTGAACAAGATTAGCTTCAGCCTTTTCCCATCTTAAATTTTGAACATTATTCCTATTTCAGCATTCCGATTTAAAATAGTACAAATTGAAGATGCTCTTTTTTGAAGTAAAATCCACTGCTATGGTTTACAAAAATAAATTTTACTTTCATGGAGGCAATTTCAACCAAGTTAGAGTTCCCATCTCTTTTTGATGCTCTCCTTTTAAGTAAAAAACCCCATAAATTTGCTCTCTGTTGAAGAACTATGCAGTCAATAATGCAGTATGTGATCAATATATGGAGTCAGTGTTCAGATACAGGGCACACAGTAGTGTGTCACTATATTAGAGAAGTCTTATGAATAAGCTCTCCTTAAAATGGTTCAAGAGAAGTAAGGGGATGCATTTTTCAGAATGTGGCTTTGGAATTATCAGTTCCCGTTTCTCTGTTATGCTCTGGAAAGGAGTTACCTTGTCTGTAAGTTTGCTCTGGCCATCGGCACGTACACTGACTGTAGTTCTGAAGAGCATTTGGTGAGAGGGGGAATGTCTCTTATTATTTTGGAGAAATTTAGTGGACTGAATAAATAAGCTGAGCTTTTTATATTCCACATGTATTGAAAATCTGGATAGAATAATGAGTTTCCAACTTTGCTACCATGGCACTCTCAATAGGAAATAAAAAGTATGAATTTCCATTTCTGTATGCAAAGAATAGTTTATCAATAGTAAATCTCATAGTAAATCTGATAAATATAAATATAAATAGTAAATCTGCTCTACAGCATGAATAAGTATAATGATGAGGCAGTTTGTGTTACAAACTATGTTGTGATACAGGTTAAATATTGTCATGTTCTTGAAAATTAATTGTAATTTGTCTGCTCCCCTGTAAATACTGGGACATGCAATGCAATTTCAAAATAGACAGCTCTCTAAGGATTAAAAAAAAAACCTTACAAAGTGTTTCAGACCATGCTTCATCTCCTACGTAGGAATGTAATTTCCTAGTTGTACCAAATACATACTTCAAACTTCGACACATTTCAAGTTTCAGACATAATGCTCTGGCTTGATTTTCTTTATTTTTACTGCTTAGAGCGATCCTTCAAAGGCTGGTCAGAAAACTGCAAGACTGTGAGGAAATGTTTTTTGGCAATCTTCCACCATAGTGAGCCACAACCCCTGTTTTCTCACAGCTCTCTGATACATGAGTGTGTACTGAACAACTCTGCTTGGATTGCACCTCTCCATTCTCAAGGCCCAGCCTTCTATTTCTCCAAGTGTTTTCCTCCCTTTTCTGGAGCACTTCTGACTTCCTCCAACAGCATTACTTAACACCATGTCTTGGCAGCTTGGGACAAGCAGCTCTATGTGATTTTGCTCTGTGTATGGTCTTATTACTCTAATTTATGGGAACTGATGTCGTTGCCCACGCCGTGTGCTACATCTTGGTAAATTCTTTGCAAGAGTTTCACTCAATTTCACTCCTAGGTCTTTAAAGCATGAGGATGGGAATCAGATTTTGTTTCTCTGTATCCATTCAGCTAATTTTTGAACAGCATTGCAGCTCCTGGATTGTTTAATATTTGTGTGTGTACAGAGCAGATGTTTGTTGACTTCATGGAAATGCAAGGCTGTTTGTGAAGGGTTACAAAAGTAGAACAAATGCCAAACTGCTGAGCTGTTTCTCACTGCCAGTCTGTTTCTCTTAAGCAACAATCTGCTAGTAGAAGTTGCTGTACAAAAGCACATGTCTACAGTACAGGAGGAAAATCTGGCCTCCTTTGTTGCATGGTGAAAGAGCACAGGGTTTCAATTTTTGCTGGAAAGTGATTGTCTGGAATTAGAAATGAGGCAGTAAATGAAGCCCCTGAGAGGGTAAACTGCAGCTTTCACTTTTAACAGAGACATAACATGTTGAAGTTGGGAAATGTCTGCAAGTTCTGACTTGCCTAAGCCTTGAGTTTCTCATCCATCAAGTACCTCAATAATCTTGAGTATACAGAGTGTGTTTGTGGGGAGGGTGAGGATGGGTCATGTTTTTCAGCAAGTTCAGGTATGGTTGGTTATCCTTCCAGAGTTCTATACATTAAAGTAGCATTTTTTAAGTGAGATAAAGGACAGTATTGAAGGAATCAGGAGGCACGACTTACTTTGGGTTCTCTCACTGCTGCTCTCTGAATATGTTCCTTGTAAGGGATAGGAGAAGGCATTTTCCCTTTCTGAGTAGAAGAAAGGAAGAATAAGGAAGGCGGTGGAGACAGTGGGCAGTAAAGTGGAACAGAGTGGCTTTCCACACTAATGCTCACATTAGCAGATGATAAGGCACAACTCATTCAAGTTTTAGGCTGTATCGTGTTCTCTGCTCCTGCTCCTTCTACGTGGTCCCTTGGGTCAGATAACTTGGCTCAAATCAATAACTGCTCTTTGCTCAAGGGTATTCAGGGATTACAGTGGAAGCAGCACACTGATAATTTTATGTGGAAGGAGGATAAAACATTTTTGCCATGTGCTCTCCGTTTGTTTCTTACAACCTAATTTTGAATGACCATGCTGTGGCTTCCATCCCTGCAGTTGTGGGTGAGAAAGGGAAAAAAAAAGGGATTAAAAGAAAAGCAAATTTTTTTTCCTTTCTCCTTGAGGTTTTTAATCAAAGGTAGCATAGCCCATGTGGGATGAAATTATTCTAATTGTTACTAAGCTGATTAAATATTTATAAAATAAGAGTTATATTTATAGCTCTTCTCTCTGAATAATGTAAATAAATTGATGATTTAACAGTTTTTTCTTTCCTTGATGAAATAATGAGAAGTAGTATTCTTTCTGTTGACTTGGGATGCAAATATTCTCTGAACTTCTAAATGTGAGAAAACATTTAAAACTTGCAACAGGTTTTTTAATTTGGGGGGGAATGGAGATCCAGATGAAATTTTGCATGATTGTTCATCCCTATTAAGATTTTAGGAGAGCTCCAGATTGTTTGAGCAGTTATGTTTTCACTGTTTTGAGTAGGCACTTCATTACCTTCTAAATTAGAAAGGTAGAAAAGACCTGCAGTATTAAAAGACTGGAAAAACGCTTCTTAATGAGGCATACGGAGATTTATTTTTTTTTTAAATTACTCAGCAAGTCAAGAGGTGAATATAATATCTAACTAATGAAGTTCAAAGAACAGAAGAAAGTTGTAACAGAGAAAGGATGGCAATCATAATTGGAAATATGGATGTTAAAAAAAGGAGGTTTCAAATATTCAAAGGGCGTGTGGCTTAACAATGGATGTGATCAACCATTGAAACAAATTACTGCAAAAATAACTGATTTTTCTTCTTTGTCAGATACACAAGTTGAAGCCAAGTCTGCCTTTCTGGGAGGTGTGCTTTAGGCTAAGGAAGCTTTGGGTTCACTACAGGGGTAACGAGATTGAAGGCAGACAAGACCTGAAGGCTGGTTCTCACCCCAGAACCACTCTGGTTGCTGTGGTATGCTGGCATAAAGTGTACCCGAGCATCCCTGGGTCTGGGAGCTCATTCTGTGGCCTGGACCTAACTGCCCCTGCTTCCCCAAGGGCCCTTGGAAAGAACCTCTGGACATGGGGCAGCCACCTTGGCTACCATCTTCTGTGGGCTCCTGAGCAGCAGGTAGGAGGCTGCATCATGCCCTGCACGTGCAGTACCATAGATTTGTGCAATCCCAGTAAATCAGGCTTTTCAGGGAAGCACTAGGTAGGTTCTGTGGTGTAGGAGCCTGGCATGCCACTGGAGGAAACGTGTGAATCACTGGGTGGAAAAGTTGGGCGTTACCCGTGTAAGTCTTGTCACTGCTCCAAATGTCTTCTGGCGTTGTTGGTTGGGGTATGAAGAAGGTTTTTGAGTACACCTGCACTGGAACAAAGTCAAGTGTACTTATTGGCAAAATGTGTTTATTTTACCAGTATAGCTTGTTTAACTTGGACAGCTCAGAGGCATGGGTGAGAGGTGACTTTAAAACGTGTGTGCAGAGCACAGGTTTCCTCAGAAGTGCTGTGTCTGCAGTAGCAGCTCTTTGCTAACTTGCTGTATTTGTGCAGGCAAAATACCTTCTTCCATCAAAAAAGCCTCGGTTTTTATGGTGAAGTAATTAGAATATGTAAGCTGTAAAAAACGTACTGGGGACACAACGTTTGAGTTTATCTAGAAAGTTAGATCAACTCAACCCCAAGAAAGGGCATGAAATGCTGATTAATACCTGACAGATCTTGTCTCTGTATGAATTTTAAGCTAAGTCTTGCACGTTTTGTCTTGTCTTTAAAACTACTGTCCCCCAACAAACCATTATTGGTGAAGACAAAGCAATAGCCATGTGAAGTGAAAGATCAGAGGAGTTTTACATTACCTACTTGTTGCTAACAGCTGAATGCCTGCTACATCATTCCTTCTCCAACTGGCTGTTTAAAAGATAAAGTGTTAACTGAAGAGGCTTGTTTTGCAAAGACTCTGAATCCTTGGACAGTGAAGCATAGTTACTCATCCTTTTTCTTTGGGTTGGGAAGTAAACATCTTCCTTTAAAGCTAGACCTTCCCTGCCCTAGACCTTTCCTCTTCCATCTGGCACACAAAAAGGATCTGATGGGCTGTGGAGAGGCCTGAGGTTACAGGGCAGTGGGTGTCTGTCCCTGCCTGGATTGGCAGCAGGATGTGACTTCTCAGTAGTATTACTTCTGTCTGTTACATGTTTTGATATGCACCCACATTGTGATAGGTATGAATACTGACCTCAACTAGGTGGGGTTTTATAATTTTATGAATTTGTTCATAGGGAAAGACAAGAAACAAGATCTCTCATACAAGAATCACCATACAAGCAGTATAGCTCTGGTTAGGTTCCAAATATGCATGAACACCTTGCATATGCAAACAAAGCAAAGCCTAATTTGTAGAATAAAATATTTTACTACATTCAGAAACAGCAGTAGCAATGTTTTGAATGTTGTATCATTAAAAGCAACAAGTACATTTTTTTATGATAAAAGAACTGTTTTCAAAATTTTCATTTAGTTGATCATTTGTTCTTTGTATAAAAATGGAACATGTATTGGGAAGAAAAAAAGGACTTTATTTTACCTTGTAGAATTAGAATACCATGCCCTTTTTGTTCCAACACTAAGCCTGTAGGGGAGCATTTGGGAGCAGAATATAGTCTGTATTTTAGCACCCTTCAGGCCAAGAAAAGAAAAACTGAATTCTGACATATAATCAATCAGATGCTTGAATATGGACTCAGTATGCCAATGTTAGCTTTTGAGCTGCTTAATTCTTAGCTGTTGTGTCTCTTCTTCTAATGTGACTTGCTCAGGTGTGGTTACCCTGAACTCGTTGTCAGAGACATGTCTAGAATTAAAATTAAATAAGGCTGCGTCTGTTCAGAGGAATTTTGCATGGTTCATACTTCTAGTTAACATATGGAAGAGCTTGCAAAGTTTTGATGATATTTTCAATAATTGCTACGTTTTAGTTTTGCTGCTTCTGGTTACTGTGTGCAGTGCTATTAAGACATCCTATTTATGCTTTTATCAGCTGTGCACACATTCGTTTTAACAAAGCATCAGGAGAATTTCCTTGACACTGTTCTGTTCAATACACATTTAGAAGTGAATTCTCTTACTGAATTTTTTAAAAAAATCAGCATGCCAGTACAGAAAGTTTAGGTGACTCTGGTAAAGATAAGGGGAGAATAACAGTGAAGAAAGCTGAAGGAGAAAATTTAATACCTGTTTCAGAAAATTAATTAAAATAAAGCTGAAATGAAAAATAACTGTTTCTTTACCAGAGTAAAAACAATGAAAAGATTGATGGTGCTGCCCAAGTCTGGGTGTGTACGTGTTTATGTAATGTGGGAAAAATTTTCTAACAAACTAAGAATAGTGGTTAAATGTTTGCCCTCTTGGTAGTATTCTAGTCATGATGCAATTCTCAGCAAAATGCACTATAATTATACAGGGAAGTTGCTATTTGCATAGTAGAACACGGTGTATTTTCCCCAGTTTCAAACAATTTTTAGACCAGAACGTTGAAAGGGAAAGGTTCACTTACTGTGTGTTGGAGCGCATTTCCTTGATGCATATAATGTTCCTTCAGAGCGTAGAAGTAGCAAGATGCAGGATGAATACATCTTCTGGTCTTCACTTTTACCTCCCCAGTGAGAAGTCTAGAAAAATGTGAAAATATTAAAGGTACTGTGTTATTACTGAATTTAGGTAAAATGTTTATATATATATATATATATATATATATATATATATATATATATATATATCCATCCCTTGCCTCCCTGTGCAGCAACACTGCAGCTTCCTTGCCTCTTCCCAGTCATGAAGACATTTTCATCAAGCATTTGCAAAAGATGTCTTTGCCATGTTCAATGGTATTTCTCAGTAGGAATTACAGTAGTTTGACATAATTACCCATTGATCTTGTAGTCTCAGTACATGTTGATATTGACAAAGTCCTGAAAGCAAGTAGTTTAGGAAAAGTGTGCAAAGCAAGAAATGCAAAATGTAGATTATAGTAATTTCTTTGTTTTTTAACTGGAGACGAGACTTACTTGGCAAAGTTCATACAGAATAGTCTTGGTAGACACAGTAGCATCCTTTCCTCAGTTTCTGCCCAGTACCTTAAGTGTGACTTTTCTTTTGTCTGAGAGCAGGCAAGGCTAATTTTCTTCCTGCATTACTAAAACATGACAAACGGCAATCTTGTCTAACCAGAACAGCAAAGCTCTTCTGTCAGCCAGTGCTTTTGTTTCCTAGTAAATAAACATCCATTCAAGTGTTGTAATGGACTATAGGGGAAAAGGTCTAAATGTAGCCATAGAACAAATTTTAGGCAAGATGAAGATTTTATGCAAGATGGCATCAGAAAAGCCTCCGATACAGCAGTGTTACTCAATGACAGATGTGTGCCTAATGGTGTTATTTTTAAACCCATGTCTTTCTCTATGATTGGCTTAAACTCAGGGCTATTCCACTGTACATTCTAACTTCTTCCTTGATCAAATGAGAGTTGGGTTAATTTCCTTTATTTTATGGTGTTTCAGTAGTGCAAGCTTGTCACAATAATAAGAAAACTCGTGTCATGTAGAGTGATAATCTAGCTGAAGTTTGAAAGGCAATCCTACTATAAGTAGACCCTTTCATGACCTCTGTAGGCTTCCAGGAGGTTTTTTTAAAAAAAAACAGCTCTCAAATATTCTGAGCCTAAAATTGAAACTTGTGATGGATAATTCAAGTACTTCTGTTTTGTATTATCTTTGTATAAATAAGTGATGTTTTCCATAACTTTTCCTCTTTTGGGTGTATTTGGGGTTGTTTGTTTGGGGTTTTGGGGGTTTTTTTTTGTTTTTTGTTTGTTTTTTTTTTTTTAAACTACTGCCATGATTTCCCTCAGTGGCTTAGCTTGCTTTTGAAGAAATGTTAGTTAGAAACAATGAATGTGATACAACCCAACAATCCTGTGTACACAAGCTTTTTTTATTCTACCAGTTCCTCATTAAACTAGGCCAGTGCGCTTCCAGAATATATTAGTGCAGAGCCTGAAAAAACATGTATGGTAGCCTTAGCCTTATATTGTGTTATTGTGCCACTCTTAGTCCAAATCTGCCCAGAATTTGTTGGAGAGGGTTGGTCTCAAGACCATATGATCATGTTGGGTTTTGTAAAATGCTGGAAGTTCTATACCATCAAAGTATTCAAATCAAACGGGTAAGTGAATAGTTCTGAAACCATTTTCTTCTTCAGAAAATCAGAGCATGAAAACTGGCCGTATTTGTGTAAGAAGTTTTAGGAAAACACCAACCTGGCTACTCATGCTGTGCAGCCTTGTGTGGCCCTAGCTACATAAGTACTTATGTCCCACGTGCAGCAGAGCTCTCTTGAAGACACAGCCAAGACTCTGCTGTGAGGGTGTTATGGGTTCTTGTGTACGAGATTTTTGCTATTGCCAAGTGTCAGAAATTCTCCTATAAAACTCCAGGGTTTTTTTCCAGTAAATTTGCAAATCTCTCATTTAGCATGCTGAATAAGAATTGCTAATGTTTTCACATGGCTTGAAATACTTAGCAGTGTGTGAGTTTTGAGGATTCCTCAAAGGCAAGATCTTCACGCTTTTACTTCCACAACTGTTTTGAAACACAGCAGTGTAACTTGAGCTGTGACAAAGCCTGGGGGGTGTGTGTGTGTGTGAATCCCAGTGTCCATCTGCAGCGCATGCCTTTGCACGCACACTGACCAAACAGGTTTTACTGCTGGGCTGGGAAGTGGCCCCTCCTCTGGGCTGAGCTGCCCCAGTGCAAACATTGCTTGTGCTTACGCATTTGCTGAACGCCTGCTGGAAAGTTCTTCACCGGGATAATAAATTTGAACTATTTCAGGTTGTAGGTTAGGAACTTTATGACATTGTTTACATGGCTAAATCCGTGCTGGCCTCCTGTTGCTCTGATCTCTGCTGGGCCTAGCAGTATCAAGAAATCAAATTAGCTTGGATGAAGCATCTCTGTGTTGAGTTCAGTGTGGAATGCAAATGTGCACTGGTCTGGGCACGAACCAAATTAATTTTGTCACGTCTGGATTTTGTGGTCCTGCTCTTCAGAAGCAGTAGCTAAGGAGTTATTCTGTACATGCCAGGAATTACAACAAATAGATTCTCATTACATAATGTAAGCTCTGTGTGTTATATTTTGTAATGCATGCCTGGGGAAAAATCTCATAGAATAAATTTCATGCTTATTTCATGAATTGTTTTTTCCTTGTGCTGTCATCTAAATGTGACATTACCAGATAGAAGTATTTACTGTACTGAAATGAAGCCATTCTTAGCAGCAAAAAGGAGGGAAACTTTTATTTCCTTAGTGTCTCTTCATCTGTCTGGGAAAACTCTGCAAGTTCACTCCCAGCATCTCCCCTTTTTCCTTCTGTGCTTTTCCCACCCAAGCATAGATAGTCCTGACCAATACCAGTGCTGCCACACATACCCTCCTTTCCTGTGCTGATTACACCTTTGACTCCTAGCCTAGAGTTTTGTGCCAATTTGCAATTAGGATTTTATTTTCCACGCCGTATTTACCCAAGTCTGTAGAAACAGTAGCTGTGTTGTAAAACTTACAGGGAGAGTTCTGTATATACGTAGCAAGTGGTTCTGAATATGTTAAACAATCCCTGGGGAGAACTTCTTAGCCAAGTTTTAGAAGTTTTACTTCTTTATATGAAACTTGAGGTCCAGTGTATTTGGGGGAGGAAAAAAAAAAAGAACAGGAGTCTTTCATTTTAGTTTTTCTGTATCAAATGCATATTGCATTAATGCTTCCCTGGAGTGCAGCCTAGCTAAACTTTAAAATTAGGGCAAGGGAAAAAAAAGGAATGGTAAAATGTGAGATGAAATTGTCACTTGTATTATCTCTGGGAAGGAACTAACAGCAGCTGCAATAGTAGAAATTCAGCATGTTAATCTTTATAGTGTGCTGTAAGCACCCATGCAGCCCATCAGCAGGTACTCTGCTTAATAAGGCTTCTTCCTTTGACTTACTTGGTGAGATGCATGTGCTGGAAGACATTTTTGTGTGCTCAAAATGATAAATGCATTAGCTCCACTGGTACACCTTTAGTTGTGTTTTCTTCTCATCCTTTTCCCCACTGACAGAAGAAAGGATTTCCCCCTCGCTGAGACAGATGTTGCATGTCACTCCAGTGCCACCTTTTACTAGGTTTTGCTAAGCTCAGTTTGTCTCTGTGGAAGACTGTTTATGAGGGTGATGAAGTTGAGCTCTTTATTTGCAAATATTTTCCAGTTTATTGTCCTGTATACAATAGTGCCAAGTATTTTGTTTTGCAAATTGGAAAGAGGGAAACCCTCTGCCTCCTGAGGCTGTGCCATGGTGGTGTTTTACTCTACTGGATAGGGACTGCTTCATCCTCACTGAAACAGGGTGCCATAGGATGGTGTACAACTTTGCCTAGTACATAAAGCAAAGAACCTTTGCAGTTTAAAGCAGGGGAAGCTTTAAGCAGAATGAAGTAAAATTAGAACTTGCCTAGGATTCAGAATAAGTTTTAATAAGAAAAATTATTTTTATATTTAGTGGTATGGTTTCAGGGTTTCTACAAACTGATGTCTGAATCTGATGTTTTGCTCTAACTCCATGGCAATTCTTTGACTGAGAATCTGCTTTCCACAAACTTGCCTGAACAGCTGCACAGGAAACAAGTGTCTTTTCAGTGTGTGTTTTCAGAGGGCTTCTGTCATTTTAGGTGGGCTGATTCAGGAGGACTGGCTGAAATGCCACTGATAAAAATGACCTCTGTTCTCTATTTCTGATTACCTCTTGTGTAGAGTCTGAGTGTGATCATCCCATCCTTTATTAATAGTGCTCAGGTATTAGTTCACTGCTTGTAGAGCTGAGTATCTCCTGCTGAGCTGCTTTTATTGCTGCTTCCTTCAACACATTCATGTTCTTCATCTCTCATCCATACACACTTGCTGAACCTTGCTTAACTTGACATTTGGGATTTTAGAACAGTAGATGCACCTACACACTTGTCAGAAATACAATACCTTTGAGATCACGATTTCTCTGTTCAGTACATACAGCAGCATTTTTCTCCTTTGCTCTTTATTTTATTTCCCTAAGTAAAGTGGTATTTGATGAACCCTTGGTGGTTCAAATTTTTTTGAGTTTCCAAGGGAGCTTTACTGATATTTTGAGCTAATCTGCTTTTCTTGCTGCAAATGATTGTTTCTTTCTCATGTGAAGTGAGCATATTGTATACCATTTTTTTGCTCTCTGCCTGTTGTAGAAAAAATACCCCATGGTATTGATGAAGCCAAAGATGATTGCAGGAAAGACACTGACTTGTCATTATTTTCAGAGTTTTCAGTAAAGCAGCAGTAGGGACCTCATCACTTACAAATGGGCTGCTTTTAATCTCAGTCTTTTATGCACAAACTTTCTGCACTGTGTGTGGCTGCTTTGATAAGTTTGTATCACAACACTCTGTGTGGCCAGGAAGACCTATTGCTCCTGCTGTTATCTCAAGCGTGCAGCTGAAAGCACACCTTCGAAATCTATTTCCCCCCTTCACTCTGTCCACTCCAAACTGCTTTTTGAGACTGAGACAACTTTGTCTTCAGACCGTCTTCTGTCCCAAATCCATGCCTGTAGTGCTGATACTGAGCAGAGCTGCTCGTGCCATCTGCTGCTGTGTGAGGATGACAAAATGGAGAGCAAATGTAATCTCAGTATAAATACGGCTTAGAGCAAGCTAAAGGATGAAACGTTCATTGGTGATTTTCAGTGGTTCCAGACACTTGGGAGTACCCTGTGAGGTAACTGGAAAGGGTACTTGGCTAGGTGGTACCAGGGCACACTAAAGTCAAACAAAAGGGCTAATGAGTTGCAAAATTAAAATGTTATATGTCAGGCAGGGACACGCAATAAATTTAAGCTTAATTTAAAACAGGACTTTACAGTCTGATATTACAATGCTTCACTTCTATGCATATAAATGCTGAATTGTACCTTTCTTTTTTTTTTTTTTTCCTCCCTCGACATTGTTTGTCTGGGTTGAATACAACTTGCTTTCTTTGCCAACCTCCAAGTACCAGTATACATCCCTGTGGTGGCTGCTTTACATGTACTTTTTATGGAATGGTAAAATGGGCAAATAAGTATATAATGGTTAACTGCTGCTTATAACAACATTATAAACACAAAGCATTATTCATAAAATTTATAAATATCATTCCTTGGCTTGGTGGTTGGGACCAGTGTGGAAAGCTTTCCATCAGTGTGCTGTTAGCACATGCAGTCATGTGTAAGTGAGGAGAAATGGGGCTCCCCTCTTCCCAATGTGCCCTTCCTCTGTGCCTCTGGTGATGTCACTGTTTTGTGATGTGTCTGTAGATCCAATACAAGTGGTGAAGCTGTTTGTAGGTCCATTCACAGGTATTTCTGTTAACGTTTAGTGATGATTTCAATACACAAGGCTGCCTGTCTGGTGGGTAAGGCACGTGCTAGAAGCAGTTCACCGGTGCTGAAGCACTCTTAGGCTAAGGTCGCTAAGGTCGGATGCAACTGTTGTTAACATGCAGAGGATGTTGAGGGAGCAAGTGAAAAAGAGGCTTCTGATGAATGTAAATAGGCAGATTTTCAGATGGCTGTAGACATACCATTAAGGAAATGTTGTTATGCATCCTTCAGAATATGCATATGTGGAGATCAGACCAGCAGCTGTGTTCAAATAAACACTCCTTGTAGACGGAGTACTTTTCTTTCTGAATGAAGCAGCTCTCAAACCGATTTGTGTCTCCACGTGTGTTCTAAATGTTATCAAAGTTGTAAGACTCTGTACTGCACATGTGGTTTAAATTATTTATGTTGGTGCCATATAAATAAAGTGCGCGTGCCTAAGTTGTGCTTCCTATAATAACGTGATTTTTATAATTTTGAAGCATTTAAAATTGACTTAGAGATGCTGGGTTTTCCCACAGCTTGCATTAAATCTGTATTACAGGTAAATTGTAGCATGTAGTTGATCCAAACAGAGGATATTACTTGAATAGAGGAAAATTGATAAGTGGGGCAAAGGCTGGAAAGGGTGCCACAGAGACATATGGTTGAGGAAAGGGAAAGAAAAATGCTGGGTTGATTTGGAAGCTAGCAGAAGAGAGAAATAAGCCATTTATTTGCATCAAAGCAAAAAGTGGCCAGGTTTGAAAGTTGTTTCAGTCAATATTTTGGTTTTACCAGAAGAGGATCAGTTCCTAACCTGCGTGAGATCACTGAACCTCCATCTCTGAAGAGCAACTGTTCTGCAGTTGGAGTCACGGAGAGGCTAACTTTCCTAATACAACTGTAATACCACAGAGCTGTATTTATTTTGGGTTTACCCCTGGATTTTTCTTTAATTTACTTTGGATAGATAGACTTTTAATAAAACTTAAGCTGCTTTATATCACAGGCTTGTTGTTTTTAAGGTGGTTCTTTAACAAACAAAATTCTCTCTGTGCAGATTTCATTGGTGGACAAAGTGAGGGTAGGTGTCCTTCCTCCATTTGTTAGGACTCTGGCTTTGTAATGTTACTGTCACAAGTTGCTCTTACTTGGGGAAAAGGTTAACAGAGCATCAGATTTTTCGTGGGTTGGATTATCTCCTGTATGAAACTCCAGGATTCAGTGTGGAAAACTGAGCTGTGTTCAAGCTGCAGGCTTCCTGTGTGCTATCAGTGAAGCCATTAAAACTCCATCTTAAGTGGATTGCTTGTACAGTGGGAATGAAAATACCTCCTGCTTCACAAGGGTGAGGAGGCCTAACTCGGACATGCAAGGGTGCATAGCTGACAAACACACCTGCCTCAGTAGATGCGTTGGGACTGAGCAGCAGCACATTTTTTCTTCCGGTTGCATCACGGTTTCTTGGGTTTGTGCAAACAGCAGCCACACTCCTGCCTGCTTTGACCAGATGATGCTGAGTTAGTGGCAGCAGCAATGTCACTGTTTGTGCTAAGCTGAATTCAACAAGCCTGTTTGGCCTTCTGTTTACAGGGGAAGATGCCTGTTCAGTATGCAATCTGGAACACTTGGCTATACGCTGAATGAGGAATTGCCCTTTCCAATTGCAGCTAGTCTTGCAGGTGTACATAAAATGGCAAAGCCACTGTTTTCTCTGAGATGTCATGGGACAAGCTTCAGTGTGTCAGAATAAGTAACGTCCTCAAGACTTTCTGTTCTAGGTCACATTATGCCACACCTGTCACATTTTTTGTTGTGATCTGGCTGTAAATGCAACCTGTGGGCAAAGCTGCCTGTCCAAAAGGGGTGTGGACAGGTGTTTACGTGGCATGGCTAAGGAGTTGGACATGCAGTGCCTTTCTAAGGTCTGTTAGGAAAACGCACGGCCAAGTGGTTTACCCAGGCAAAACTGAAGGTGGGTGACAATGTACCTTGTATTTGGGGACCCTGCTTAATCACTCATCCTCTGAGGACCAAGTGCTTGCTCATAACTCTGGTCACGATGGCAAGTCACCTCTTGCTGTTTATAGCATTCTTCACCCTTTCTCTTTTTAAGTGTCTCTGATAAAGGTCTTGATGTCAATGCTGGGCTGCCATGCGCTGTGTAAGGCTGTAGCTCTGGCAGCCCATGCCCTTGCGTGTCAGACAGAGTACTGAGAGCAATGCAAAGCCTTGCTCACAAAAGGCATCATTATTCCCGTTTCTCACCGGGAGTGCAGCCTGGCCCCATTACGGACGGGGCCCGTAGTGCAGACGGCAAAGCAGCACGTTTGCCCCGTGTCTTGCTCCGTCAGACACCGCCCTACTTTGCCTTGCTTGTTCTCCGGCTGCCAAAAAGAAGGGACAGAGGGTTGTACAGCTGGTGCTGGTGCTGGTGCTGGGCAGCCGCGCTCCGCTGTGCCATCACTGTCCGGAGCCTGTGTAACGCGGCCGGGACGCGCTGCCCGTGCGGCCGTAGGGCCGAGGGGCGCGGGGGCGGCGCCGGGCCCTGCTCGGGCCGGTTCGGGGCCGGGCCGGGCGGAGGAGCCGCGGCACCGCCCGC
>VZUI01048896.1:0-15668 GCA_013401135.1 Cettia cetti | reverse complement strand
GGCTCAATTGTTCTTTTATCTTCAGGAATTCCAGACGTCCCTTCTGCCTTCTATCTAGTTGAGGAGTTACAAAAAAAAAAAACAAACAAACAACCCCCATCTCTACTTTGTTACAATCTAAAAATATTCATTTATAACATTTTTCAAATTCTATTAATAAAAGAACATACCATACAACCTTCACATATTATACATAAAGCAATCATCTTACTATATGCGAAAAGCCAACTACAAAACATGTATTTATAACACTAAATAAACATAGATTCAGTTTTTCCCCAGCACTAATTTGTGAATGCTGCCTGTGGGCTCGTGCATTCAAAAGTTAAGGGTGCTAGAAATCCCAGCTTAGGCAACTCAATTTTACTAGCATCTGCAACTGGAGGGCAGCCAGCCCATCAGCCCCCCAGTTCTTTTAAAAGTAATAAAGTGCACCTGATTTTTGCTCCTTGGATGGCAATCACTGACTGGCAACTAGTCCCATACACCAGGTAATTCCTGCTTCATGCTGCTTAGGGCACCATTGAAACCACACCTTAAGCAGGCAGCATTGAGAGGGTGAAGCAGAGAAACGCAGAAAACCTGAGGTTTGTAAGCACTTAGAAAAAGGCCACCTCCCCCTTTCCCCCCCCCCCTTTGCTCCTGGCAATCTTGGAAGGCCCATTCTTACTCTCATGACTTCCTCTGAAGAGTGTTTGAAAGTGCTGCAATTCTCTTTCAGAATATTTTTTTTCCCAAGTGACCCAATGTTGGGGTTGAATTTGTTTCCTTTTGTTTGTGGAATTTTTCCCCATTGGGTTGCCAAGAGAATTAATTGCTGGGTGCTTATGGGTGCTTGGCTAAGACAGGGAAGAACGGGGCGGGGGGGCGGGGGGGAGTTGCTCTCTTGCTGCTGCTGCAGGATTCTCGGTTTCTCCACTGGCTGCGATCCTGAGAAAGTCTACCATCATCGGCTCCTGAGCTCCAGAACAGTTGAGTCCATCTTCTCGTGTCCTGTGGGGCCGACCCTGTCCTGGCACCACTGTTCCCTTGGTGCTGCTTTGTGACACTGTCCTCCTCCCCTGCTTAGACATCCCTGCCGCTCCAGCCACCACCACAGAGCTTTCTGCTCTCACCCACCGGCCCAGGATTGTTCCACTGTTCCAGCTTGGTGCTCTCAGCAAGATCAGACTGCCCCGAGCTTTGTGGGAACAAAGCCCCTCGAGGTCTTGCCTGGTTCTGTGTAGTATTATAGCTATAATAGTAATTGTTTGTTTGCATTGTTACAAATACTAGTAAAGAACTGTTATCCCTATCCCGTAACTCTGCCTGGAAGCCCCTTTAATTTCCTAAATTATAATAATTCGGAGGGAGGGGATTTGAATCCACATTTCCTAAGGAGGTCCTGTCCCCTCCTTAGCAGATACCTGTCTTTTAAACCAAGACACCCAAGTGCCCCAGAAAGATCCTGTCACAGTGGAGGACTGGTCATGATAACTGCTCATCTCTGGGGCTGGGACATAGAATGCAAACAGCTCAGACAGTGAGGACTAAGCCAATCCACCCTTCCTGTCTGCATTTTCCTTCTAACTCAGTTCTGGGGGATCCTCCCACGACCATGTGGATCCCTGTGCCCTGGAGGGACAAGTTGTGTCAGTATGACCACCACCAGGCCTTCTGCCCGGTTCCTGTGCAGGTGCAGAGCCAGGGCTGCAAGCAGCCACCCCTCCAGGAGCAGTTCTACAGCAGTCAAGTAAGGAACATGCATTCAAAGAGTGCATGTATGGAGGATAGATGCATTTGAGAGATAAATCCCACATAGGATAATGTCATTGACTGCAGAAAAATAAACAACAAACCACCAACAGAATGAATATAAAGGACAAGGGCAGTGACCAAAATCCAAGACACTGGTTTTAAATAGTTGGTGGAACCTTGCCTTTTGGAACAGTCTTTGACAATTGGGAGAGAGTTTGTCTTATTTTAATTGGGACTAACCATAGTCACAGTAGTTGTCACATGTCACCTAGACTGTCTGTCTCCCTGCCTTTTCATTTGGCAGCCTTCTCTTTTTCCCCTGCATGTCCCAGAGATTTGAAAAATGATCCATTCTTCAAAGCATCCCTGGTAATTTGGACCACAGTGTTGCACTGCTTTTGAGACTGATGCCTTTCAAAGCTGCAGCCTTTCTTCCTGCAGCAGCTCCTGACAGCCCTCTATAACATACAGCCTTAAAAGGGGAAAACAGATCTGAGGAGATGCAATTTTACTAGGAGGAAAGACATTAGAGATGGCACTAAAATCAACAGAAAAGATATTATTTCAAGCAAAGAAGCCTTTTTATGAAGTGCAGGACTATACTGCCACTAACTTCACTTTGCAAAGTGTAGTGGAGATCTCTTAATGCACTTGTTCGTAAAACGTATCTGCATACACAGATCACTAAATATTAATTAACTAAACAGGCATATGTGATATGTGTTCTGTCCTGCACCATGTTTGCTATCTTTTTTTTTTCCTATGAACACCCCTACCTTTTTAGCCAGACTTATCTTGAGATCTGAATTGCTACATTGTTTTTGAGCCAGATAAGGAAAGCTAAATCCAGACCACATGATTACTGGGTGCATGGCTTTACCATGCAACCACCTCCCCCTGGTGACATCAGCTGAGGTGGGGAGACTATAATTTTATACTACAGTAGTCATTTAAAGTGAAAATGAATGTTAACATCTCTCTGGTACGTGTATGCCCTAGTTTACATGCTTGATCAATGTCCTGGTTTCTCACTGAGAAATGTCCTACTGGAGACATTGCTAAACACATTTAGGAATTACGGTTAGAATTGATGCATCTATTAATAAGAAATCTTGCAAATTCTGCTTGGAAAAGAGCAGAATTTCTTGAATTTTCTTGAAGGTGAGAAGCACATTTTCTCAAGCACCCAACTCCCATTTTCAAAATACTCCTTTGCAATAGTCCTGAATATGGAGCAACAGGACAGAAACCTGAATTTGTGCAGCTGCAATTTACAGCAATAGAGATGCCCCATAACCAAGCAGCATCTGGGAAAAGGGGCAGTTCAGTGAAATGGAAGCTTTCCATGTAGTTAATGAGCAGCATTAAAGGGTGTTTACATGGGGAAGGGCATTTTTCTTCTTTAAACTTACCTTTATTGTCTGTGCCACTTTCAGGCTCAGCCTGATGCTGCAAATATTTAGGTATGTGTGTAAGTCAAGGCACAAGTGTTACAAATCTTGCAAATATTAATCCAAATCCATATATTAAAATTATCCAACACATCCAATGACAGAATCATCTCGTTCTTACTGCAGGTACCTTCTTTAGGTTTAAGTTTATTTGGAGACTGCCAGACACCATACCCCAGCAAGCACCGGGTCTCAGGAAAAAGCTGTTTGCACACAAAGACAGGTATAAATGGGAGCCTGACCAGAATAGTGCTGTTGGGCCCAAGGATGTATGAGAGGTAGATACAGATATTGCTTGCCTGTATCTATGCAAGAGAATGGCCTTTTAGGGCTTCTACAACCTCCTCTTTTTCACATCCATGGAGCAGCACAGTGTACAAATGGATTTAGAAGGGGTGGCTCTGCAGAGAGATTGCATCTCCAGAGACCTGCAAAGCTGGGTGAAATTTCAACACCTGCAGTTGTCCTGCTGGGGAGCATACTGCCCTCAGTTTCCGTATCATGGGGAATACTACCCCTGACCTTCTCAGGAAGGTACTGACGGAGGAAGCTCCCAGAACCAGGTCCCGTGCTTGTCGTGTCCATCCTTGCAACAGAACAGGCAAGGCTTGGGCAGCTCTAGCAGCACCCTTTAAATCCATGTTGATTGTAACTATTGTAAACCCAAACAGCACGCCGTAAGGCAATTCCTTTTTTAAAAAATATTCCTTTAAAAAAAAACAAACACTGGAATGCGTGAGAACAAAAGGACTACAGCAGCAACACCGCCACCCCCACCTCGTCGTGCATCAATTGCGATGGCCGAAAACAAGTTAGAAGTTTACTGAGGGCTGAAGCTCCTAATATGAAGAGTGCAGGGAGGCAAATCCCAAGGGATTGTAATGAGACGCTTTACCGAGAGCCCAAAGGCAGGTAGCAGACTGAGGAGCTATCTTGGAGCGTTCCCACCTCGGCCGCCGCCCGCCCTCGGGAGCGTGCTCACGTGACCGCGCGGGCACGTGGGAGAGGCGGTGCTACAGGGGCCATGAGCCGACCCTTCCCCCCGCTCCTTCGGCTCTCCTGCTCCGCCCTGCCGCGCACGCGCGCGGAGGTGGATTCACGCACCCAAAATGGCGGCCGCAATGGATGTGGACACCCCCAGCGGAACCAACAGCGGCGCCGGCAAGAAGCGCTTCGAAGTGAAAAAAGTGAGGCTCTGCCGGCGCGCTCCTGCGGCTGCTCCCGGAGGGATGGGGGGTCTGGGGCCGGCCTGATGCCGGCGAGCGGGACGGAGAAGGAGACAACGTCCCGCTCCCCTCACGGAGCCGGGCGCCCCGTTCCGTACCGGAGAGGTGGGGAGGGCGAAGTGAGGCCTGCGGGGAGTCCTGGCGTGCGTCCTACCCAATGGCTGGGGGGGGGGCGCTGCACGTGCAGTGGGAGCTGGCCAATCCACAGGCGCGGCTGGCGGGAGCAGGGTCGGGGCCGCCGACGGGGCCGTGCGGGATGGGAGATGCCCTTGGTCGGGGTTCCGTCGCTCGCTTCCGTCGGACGGTGCCGTCCCAACGGGCCTCGGCTACTCCGTACTCCGAGCCTCCGGGCAGCTCGGGCGGCGAGCAGCGCCGGAGTGGTTCCGCCTCCCCATCACCCCCGCCCGCTGTGGCCCAGCTGCCTGGGGTGCTCAATGTGCTGCGTAACAAGCTTCCTACAAATATCTGTGGCTGACTTTTTTCTCATTCTTTTTTAAATCGAGCCATTACAACATGTTAGTGAGCAACTGTTCTCATGCCACCCTGGCTTTGCCTATTCGCTCAGAGCAACTGTAATATCACTCTCCTCTTCAGTACCACCAGTTTGTCGGCTGGGTCACGGTGATGGTTCGAGGCTCTTCCCGAGGGTGTAGAGAAGCAGGGGCAAGTGTGGGCTTGTACTAAGGTATAATTTGAGGAAAAGTCACCCCTAGACTGAATATCAGTTAACATTTCCAGTGATTCCTGCATGTATATGAGTTTGAAATGCAGCTGTCATCAGTGATGATGGAAAACCCTGAATCTGTGCAGAAGGAAGTGTTTGGGTGACATAATTGCTTGTTCTTTGGAAATAGAGACAGATATAATGAGAGTGGTAGGAAGTGACATCATTTATATGTCAGTGGCATTTCTCCTCCCCAGCAAGATACCAAGACTTTTGTTGCATGTGTGGCTCAGTACAGGTGTGTGGGCCATCATAGTAGACCATGATGGAACAAGAGATTAAGTACTGGAGTGTGTGGGAGAGATAAGGGTGCTGAGAACCTTTATCTCAGCTGCCTTGAAGTATGGATGAAGTCCATGAGATGTGAGTACCTCAGTCAGAAGGCCAGCTAGACTTGAAGTTGGAAGATTGGGGAAAAAAATGAGATCACTACTGGTATGTGTCCTAAAAGATCTAGTAGTATTGTGAATACTTTTTATATCGGTACTAATGAAAAATTGAAGAGCTTATCAAAGTCTAATACTGCCTATCAATACTTGGAAGTTGGCTTTCCTCCTTTAGTGTCCCAAACTGAGGGAAAGCAATGAAAACATTGAGATGGAAATGGAACACAGTAGAGAAGATTTACTATAGTACAGTCAGTGGAAATATATACTGAAAAAATGTAAGGGGAAAAAAATCTATACTACTTAAGTAGTAAATGAAAATTATCCCCATTACCAATACAATATTTTGGATTGCTTTGGATGTTGAAGGCAGGCCCATTTACTTAATAAGTTTACAAAAGACCTGATTATGAGTTTTGTCTGGAGGAATAAAAAGGTACCATGTTTTTCTGCCATAGCTTGCCCTAAAGTCCTCAAACCCTTCCCCTGAAGTAGCATGGGACTGTGCTATTACTTTTTTATATGTATAAAGTAAGTCTTTAAAAGGTTGATTTGGTAGTACTTTGAAATTTTTATATCCAGCCTTGCTGATAGCTTGTTGCTTATTAACCTTTTGTAAGGAAGATTATTCAGGATTCAGTAGAGAGTAACATTAGAGACTTAGTTCTTGACCCCAACTGCTCTGAAGAGCGATTACTAGAACTGCTGCAAATAACAGGAATTCCTCATTACAAAAATGGCATCTGAATTGGTTTTTCTTCAAGGGACTGTCCTTTTCTTCAGAATTGAGGATTTGGCATGAACTGTATCCTTGCCATTGCATCTTGACTAGAAATTCAAATTTTTGCCTGTGTTTCACAAGAAAAAAGAAAGGGGGGTTACCTTGTTTTTTGTTACATTGTGTCTGGGAGGTTTGTGAGAAGAAGGTACCACTGCTTCCTAGTAACCTGGAGTCATGATGAAAAATTACTCTGGACTTTTGTTTTTCTTAAATATCCCAGCTTTTCTGTTTCAAAAATACATGGGATCTTGAAGAATAGGGGTGATTTTTGTCCACTGTAAGATGAATCAAAATTATGTTTTTCTTTTTCCCCCCTCTCTCCAGTGGAATGCCGTAGCTCTGTGGGCATGGGACATTGTGGTTGATAACTGTGCCATTTGCAGAAACCACATTATGGATCTATGTAAGTAAGTGGGGGGAACACAGTTTGGACTTGTATGTGATGAACAGCTGAAATTACCCCAGCTGAGGATAAAATTCAGCAAAGCTTTCAGTTAGTAACTAACTCTTCTGCTAATCCCTATTTTATGTAATGCTGAAGTCTCATGATCTATTTTTGTGATCTTTGTCACCATACTCCTTCTCCCTCACCCTTTTCTTGTTAAGGGTAGGATCACTTGATACCAGATCAACAGACATGATGCTGCTGAGTGTATTTTGAATGCAACAAAGAAGAAAAGGAGTAATAATAAAGAGGAATTGAAGTTACTCAGGGTTGACAGGTATTGCTTACAAAAAGAGGTATATTTCAGAGTTGGGGGAGGTTGCTATGAGTGTTAACTTCTCAATGATACTCATAAAGATGAAGTCATGTGACACTCTGTCTGGCAAGGAAAGTCATGGATCAGCAAATTGACTCCTCATTCTATAAAACCTACCTTCCCTAGCCAACTTAGTACTTACTGACTTACAAAGAAGAGTAATCAAATACCAATATAAAAATACATTCATTGTTAGTATTGGTTTGATTTTATTTTTTTTTTTTTCTGTATAATCTTGATGGTTCATTTCTATCATGAAATAGGTTTGTATGCATGAAGTCAATGTTTTCAGTCTCTTAGAGTATTGGTAATGAGTAGAAACCCATTTTTCTCCTCAAAAATGACTGTTGTCACCATAACTGTTAATCTTGTTTCAATCATGAGGAACAGAAGACTTTTTAACGTATTCCAGATAGAAATTTGCCTATATTCCTAAAATGTGAGGCTGGTGAAACTCCTCAAAACAAGTCTAGTGCCTGGGCATGGCCTGTCCTGACCCCACTGGAATAGTTTTGTTGCACTTTGGTTTTATGTGGTTGCCCTTGGAACCATTACTGTTGGCAACCTCCTGTCAGTAAGACTGTATGGAAAGAAAACACTCCAGAAAAATGAGACTTCAAGTTTATAGGAACAGCTACTGAGGGATGCACCTGATTTTACTTCATATTTAAATAATTACAAAATTACTTTCAGAAGCTTTGTTTGGGTGTTTTTGTTTGTTTGTTTTTTTAATAAAGAGAAAACACTGTAACACACTGGTCTGAAAATGGGTTAAGCAAGTTTCACTTCTTGAGGTTCACAGATATGCTTGTATTTTGATCCAGCTACTGCCTATTGATGCTTCAGTTTATTCTTTGTTATTAGAGAGGGAATGATAACACTAAAAAGAACAGGGATTATGAAATAAGTTGAGGTCCTTTAATGTAAAGATTTCCTTTTTAAGAGTCTCTAACCTGCACCATCTTAGAAAGAAGTTTCAAAAGAAGTTGGACACTGGACTACTACTTAGTCTTTCCGGTTGATAATGTATTAGAGAGGAAAGCATTTTGCTGACAGGCAAATGGAATTTCAAAGATTTATTAGAACATAAGTTACATTTATAGAATTTACAAACGTATAGAATAAATATATAAAATCCTGTAATTCAAGATAATTGCTCATGATAAGAGGCATGTATTTTAAGATAGGAGATGCCAGTGTGTGTTAAATTCTGTCAGTTTCAAAATTAATTGTACCTTCCATGACAGACCAAATATACTCTCATATATTTGCTTTTTTTTTTTTTTTAATGAAGAACAAATAGGACATATGGTATGAAGAAGAGGTGTGGAGGAGCTGGAAGGAAAATGGACAAATGTAATTTTTTTTAATCAGTTCTTAAAAAATTTTAAAAAGTCCTACCAATATGTGGGTGGGGGCTGAGTGTATATAGGTAGATTAGGAAAAACAGTAAAGAGAAAAGGCATTGGTAACTTTTTCTCTTTTTTGAGTTGTTCAAGCATAAGATGTTATTATATTGTATGACCAATGTTATGAGTTGCCTGGACTGCAAATGATGGACTAAAATTGACAGCATACAGAGAAGAAGGGATATCAAAATTGGTATTCTAAGATCAGTGTTGGCTCTGGATTTGCTTACTTCCTTGTTACTTCCCCTTTAATTAGGTTTTCAAACATAAGATGTGAAGTGATGGCACATAGAGAAAAAATTAATAGAATGTGCAGGGAAAAACAACACAAGATTCTGTTTGATAAAATGCAGGATACAAATATCTCCCACTCCTAACAACAAAGAGAAACCTAGAATGGGAAAACACTAGAAGAGTGATAAGTAATGCCAGTCATGGTAATGAAAGCTTATTAATGTTGTAAAGTCAGGCATCAATGTTAAGGTGTCATGCAGTTCTCCCCATGCATGTGCCTGATGATTTAGTTATAATGTGATTCAAAGGATCCCCCCTGCCCTCAGTTTTGTTTGTATTCAATGTACAGAAGAGTATGAATATGAGGAGATTTTCAGTATTTTGGTTTCATTCTTCTCTGGAAAGACCCAAGTTCTGTTTAGATTTTACTCTAGTCTTTCCTCAAAGGCTTATTCTCTGGTGCTGTCTCTGCAACGTGGTAAGCTGAGGAGTGTTAACAGTGTGTTTAGTATATTGGATTATCTTCTGGTCTAAAATTTGTAATGCCTTATTGTAGTAAAATTACCAGTATAGCTTTGAACTGTGTCAAATGTGCCATCAAAATACTATCCCCGTGCTTTAAAAGTAACATGCCAAGTATCAAGAATCCAGCTTCACAAAGATAGATATGCTGCATAGAATCCAGAAAATAATTTCAGGATGTTTATTAGATGGAATGGGTTTGGATTTCTTTCTTGTTGTGTAAACATACAGGTGATTTGTGCAATAGAAAATGCATAGGAAGTGGTCTGGTTCTTACAATGTAAAGATTCAGAAGCTGCCATTATGTAAGATGCATTTCTGCAACTCCCTGAGTTAAAATGCTTCCATTGCATCTTTCACAATTATTTACAGGTATTTCGGGTTTTAGCTGTATCTTTCTGTCCTCACCTGCAGATACTCTTGTCAAAAACAAGGCAACAGAAGAGTCATTCAGTATTCCTCCAGTACCTATTACTATCTGACTCTTACAGCTTGTTTGGGTCAGCAGATGGTAAATAGCTTCTCTTTCAAGAGACAGGATCACCAGCTTTCATTCTAGGATGGAGATTGTCCATGTGTTTTATTTATTTGTTTTTTATTTGTTGATATATTGTTATTTTCTGAACTAAAGCAAGTAGGAGACCAAAAAGTGCTTCAGCTTTTGGGAGGCTTCAGCCTTTGGGAGGCCCTTTTTTGGCAGCCAAATGTAGCAGTGCTAGCAGTAGTCTCCAGCATGTTTGATGAGGGAGCTAAACCTGTGTGTATTGTTGGAAGGACTTTCCACTATCACCAGAGAACTCCTCCAACCACTTCCAGGAAAGTTTGTTTGTCCTCTTAAACTTTTGGGACTGTCATGCTTTAGAATGTCAGTTAAAGTTTAGGTTTGTCAGTGAAATTTTGAGTAACACTGAAGTGAGTGTCAGTGCTGCTGCTTCTCCTTACCTAAACCATCTTTCTTCCCTCTCACTCCCAGGCAAAATACAGGGTCTTTTTAAATGCTGAAAAAGTAAAAATTGTGTTAATGCAGCTCTAATGTTAGGGCCTTTTAGAGAGGAATAAAAAAATAAGACAAAATGACATAAAAAATGGACTGATGGACTTCATGTATAATATGCCCTTTTTTTTTTTTTTTTTTTCAGCAGAGAAAGAGAAGAAACAAAATAAGTATATTGTGTGCTGGAGTATTTTCCTTGCTTTCAGCAGAGGCTTTCTGAGTTAAATTTTGCTTACTCTTTGACTTTTCTCCCTTCAGATGAATTTCCTCACGTTTTCGTACTGCTCATCTTCTCACCATTATCTGTTACTGTACAGACTCTAGCCAGATATTTAAAAGTTGATATACTATGCCCCATGACCATGAGTCCGTACTGCAGTAACAGTAAAATTGTTGCAATTATCTCAAGTGTAGAATTTTATACAAATATCCAAAGTAACTCAGGTTCTTCAAGGGTCTTGAGCATCTTCCATATTCTTAATCAGATTTCGTTTTATTGCTGTATATATTGAGAGATTCAGGAATGAAGACATCAGACCTTTTAGAAGTACCGGATTTTGTTTTCTTCTATAGACAGGCAAGAGATTGAGCTTCAGACTTCCTGCTGTGGTATATCATATCATTTATGTAAACCATATGATAAATACAGGTTCACTCAAATCTTGAAGAACAGCTGTTGCTACTGAGTTTCTTTAGACATCAGTCTTGTTTTGAGTATTTCTTCATTACCAAGGTTAATTGACATCTCTTGCATCTCAGAAAAAATGGCCCTTTCTTTTATTTTGTGTACCTCCACACGTGAAAAGTGTGAAAAATGGAGAAAGGGATGAATGGAACAGAACAAACAGAGATCACATTTTTCAGCCAAACCTGTGGGATCTGAAAGTTTTTGAATCAAATTCTTTTTCCTCTAAGCATGTTCAAGCACACAAAGAGTGAACTGAGAATTGGAACTCATTCAGACATCTTTGCCAGGAAAAAAACACCTGCAAAACAAGAAAGCAGGAAGCCCATGTATTGAGTTCCAAGCTGATCATCTATCAGCAGATTTTTTAAAATCATTTGAGCTTGACTCTTAAAGAAAACATTCTTTAGCAAGAAGTAAAATGTTAGTGTTATACGTTTGTGCTGCTGCTGGTGGAGGAGTTTAAAGTATCTTTTTCTTCTGAAGTTTCTTTTTGAGCTGAAGCAGAAGTGAATTGTTCAGGCCTTAGAATGGAGAACTGCCTTGTAGGATTTATTTTCTCAGTGTTGTTATTCTTTCCTCACTCTTTTTCATCTCCTTCATCCACACCATCTGATACAAAAGCCCAAAACATAACCCAAACTCATAAATAGTTAGGATTGGGGATCCTCCTGGGTACTCAGCTCCAACGTATAAAAAGTCCAAACCATACTGTATTTCCTGTTGTGGATTTTTGGGATGTACTTACCTATCACAAGCCTATAAAATAAAGACAGGCAAACTCCAGCATTACATGAGCAAATTAATTTGCAAACAAAGTACATACTGTCTGACAGAAACATATAAGAATTTGTATTGAGAGAAACCTGGGTAAGAAGTTTAAGTAAACATACTGTCAATTCTTCATCAAAAGACATCTCTGTGAACACAAGAGGAAAAAATTAAAATATTTGTCCTTGAAATTTGAGAAGCAGACACATGTTGCTATCAGATGAGCTGTGTACTCTTGCTCTCTGGAACTTCAGAATACTAAAAATAGAGGAAGGAGGAAATCAGGATTAAGTATGTTTTGATATGATACTTTTGGAAAACAGTACACATTAAACCATAGCTCTTGATACTTTCTGGTGTGTTAAATACCACAAAAGAGCTTCTCCTCATCTACATTTGCTATTATGAAGGAATCGACCAGTTAGTGTTCATATACATCTTCAACTCCTGTGTATATTTGTTCAATCTTTATTTTCACAGGCATAGAATGTCAAGCCAACCAAGCATCGGCTACTTCTGAGGAATGCACAGTTGCATGGGGTGTCTGCAATGTAAGGAAAATTTTATTGTGTGGGGTGATGCTCTCTATTTTGGGACAGAATGAGTTGTGTAGCATGTTTTACATAATCCACCAGAAATAAGAATTTTAAAGTCCTTATGTTTACTAGAATGTAGAAAGGAGACAAGAAAATGAAAGATGGAGAGATGTAATAAGACAGAGAAGCAAAGGGAGGAAGATAAGCCTTAATTATTTTTTTTACGGAATAATAGATCTTTCATTCTGAGTGTGATTTTCCTGATCATGGTTTGCCCAGGAGTATTACACCTTTTCCTTTCCCCCATAGTAGGATGACTTGGATGTCAGCCTGCCTGAATTGTCTATGTGCAGGCTAATTCAATGAGTCAGTCTAGGGTAAAATTATGTTGTTGTGTGTGAGAGTCACCACAACTGGCATCTTGGTTTTAAGTAGCTATATGGGATAAGAGAAAGGATGCCCTTACTAAACACATAAATAAGATTTTTTTTTTTTCTTTCTAGTTTTGCAAATTCCTTTTTATTCAGGCTCTGATATCTCCTGCAAACTGACAGAAAGCTTCTTTCAGCATGTATACATTCATGTCACCCCTGCTACTCACTCTGAAATCCTCTTTTCTTTCTGATTTTGCTTCTTATAAGCATCTGCTCTGCCAATTTTAGCAGCTCTTCACTCCCTCCTTCATCAGAAGTCAGTCAGTTGCCACTGCATGCACTGTGGAACAGGCTCCCTGCTGCTATTTCACTAACGTTTTCTCCTCTCGGAAAATGTGGATTAGTTCCTTGGTGTTTACCAGCTAATTGACTGATCGGTTTTCCCCACTTTTGCCAGCAAACTCTTCTTACTGTAATGCTTTCAGTGGTAGTTTTTACACTGAAATGCATTCATACATTCTGAAATTATGTGATCTGAACTTTGTCTTCCAGCATGCTTTCCATTTCCACTGCATCTCTCGCTGGCTCAAAACTCGCCAAGTATGTCCACTGGACAACAGGGAATGGGAGTTCCAAAAGTACGTATCCTGCACAGATTTCAAGATGAAAAGTCCACTTGTCCTGTAAATATAAATAATCAGTGTCAGATTGGTGTGTCTGAGGGCATAGTTGCTGTTCAGAGAGCTTCTTTCCATAGTCACCTGGTTCTAAGTGAGCCCTGAAGGAAGTCTGAACAGTTGTGGGGTATATGGGAGCTGTTAAAAAGCAGTGATTTCTACTGACACTCTCTGAAGAATGGAGAGCAGGAGAGAAATGGAATTAGCTAGAAGTGGAGTCTCAGGTGAATACCTAAATACTTCTAAATCAAAATACCTCTAAATCAAAATGCTCCATGAGCCATTTTGATTTAGAAGATGACCTGAATTCAGCTGTTTGGGTTCCAAAGTATTTCTGCTGAGGTGCCAGACATCTTATTGAGTTCCTCTGTTATCTGGATGATTATTTTATAACTCTGATAGCCTCAGAGATTAATACAGCTGATTCCCTAGCATTTGGAAATCAAGTGTCCATGTAGCCATTCCTGCAGCTTTGGCCCGTTTGTTTATAATTGCTGTATTATTTGTTTTATTTAATGTTTTTTAAAAGTCTCAGGTTAAGAATAGTAGTAGAAGATCCAAGAATGGATTTTTGAGGGATAATCATATTTTGAGAAGTAATTGTCCATTGAGAATAGTTAGGAAGTTTGCCTATCACTTGCTTCATTCTGCACCATTGATCTAGTAATCGTTTCTTAAGTGTGGGTTGCTCCTCTCCCCACCCACTTAAAAAAAAAAAATCTAGTCAGAGTCCAGACTGAAACAAAGCAAAACAGGTATTATAACTGTTGAGGATTGTGTTTGGGCTCTGGTACACAGTCAGTTGTGCAAATTATCATTGACTGAAGTACCATAGTTTTGATACTAAGATGTTTTCCTGAACACACAATGAAAACTGAGTCCATGTTGCCTGGCTAATCACTTCATATTGCATGGGCGACATGATGAGAAAGAGACATGAATTAATATCTTCTGATGTGTGTTCAGTGTTACTTCTGGGCTGTGACAAGCTTTGGCCTTGTTTCATGCCAGATATATTTGAAGTGGGATTCAGGGCAAAAGATAACTGGTACTGAGATCTCTTGCACATAGTGTTGTGGATTGCTCTGGCTCTCTTCTAATTGTTGTCTGGGTAGACTTTTAGTGGAAGTGAAATGTGGAGAACTTCCTAAGATTTCCTTAACAGCATTTCACCTTCATCCCATTTACATGTTAATTATACTGTGGTAGAATGAAAATAAATCAACCCAAACCAGCACTCCTATGAATTGTAATTTTAAAAAAAGTATTAACATATTATCTGTTTACAGGTATGGACACTAGAGAGATGGTCACACGCTTCTTGTTATGTCATCAAATTCAGTTGTTCTTGTCACTATAGGTTTGTTTTAGTGACATGGAAAGTCAGTAATGTATATGATTTTTCTTTCATGCTAATTTCTTCCAATTGTATACCATTGAATAAAGTCTTGCTGGAGCTTCCTGTCAAATTTTTTTGTCTTGTTTTCAGGAGTGGGCAGTTGGAGCATGGGGGAGGAGAATTATCTGAAGACTGGGGACTTAAGCTAAGTTTAACTCTTTAGCTGGGCAGTGCTTCTTTTTTGCTGTGCCAGGCTTTTGACAATGAGTTTAGTCCTACTCCCACACAACTGAGAACCACACCTTTGGCTCAGTGAGGTCAGTATTAAGCTCCATTGTGTAGTGCAGTGGGTGCAGGACTTGGCCTGGATAAGAGTAGTTTATGCAAATAGTTTTTTGTGTAGACATGCTTTATTACAGCAGAGTTGAAATTATGATCTATACATTTAGGGGTTGTGTCATCATTAGAAACTATTCTCTCTTCTGCTCTTGAGTTTGACTAGATCACTTCCCCTGCAGAGAAATTTTCACTAACTTTCCAGTTCCAGGTGTTTAGTTTTGGAAAACAGAAATGGGATGTCACTCTTTGTCATTCTTCATAAAGCATGAACATTATTTCACGTGTTGAGTGAAAGTAAACTCAGGAAATTCATGTGCTAGATTGGGTGGAAAGCTAAAAGTAAGCAGTATATAAGCAAATTGATTCTTGGTTGGCTTTCTAGTGGTATTTTTCCCAGTTTAGGTCCAACTGGCCAAAAATCATTCATTTGAAAACTACATAATGTTCTGTTTGGTGTCTCCCCTGCCAAATGGCCTGGTATCCTGCTCCCTGCATCAAGTTTTTCCCTCAACAGCATCAGCAGATGCTAGGAACTGAAACAGCATCCAAGAAATTCTTCCTACTACAAAAGGCTGCCTCTTTATATCGGCAGTGGTAGACATGATGGATTTCTCTCCTTGGCTATTGTCTTGGGTTATGGAACCAAAAAAATGTGTATTCTATTTCATCTGTTGAAAGCAGTTTGGGAAATGTAGGGGGTTTTTTGTCTCTTGTAACTACGG